>JXCR01135402.1:184342-202631 GCA_002079205.1 Phalaenopsis hybrid cultivar
TTTATATTAAGCTAGGTTCAGACATGCTTCTTATAAGGGCAAGCCCCTATAGTTAATTACATCTTAAATGGCCAAAGCCACCTAAGAAGACTCTCAATAAAAATCAAGAAATATTATCTTCAAGGAATTTCAAATGGTAGGACTTTTCAATGAAATCGAATGTCAAGGTGTGAAAGGAGATTGGTTCAAATTTGGAACATTTTATTGTAGAATCCAAAGGAGGAAGAAGGGATGTCATGGATCCAGAGGAGAATCTCAGTGACTTCCCAAGCTATCCTAATGTTTGGCTTCAAGGATGTCATGGATCCAGAGGAGAACCTCGGTGACTTCTCAAGCTATCCTAATGTTTGGCTTCCGTAGAGGTGTGGAAGGGGATTGGTTCAAATTTGGAACATTTTATTGTAGAATCCAAAGGAAGAAGAACTAGGGGTGAATGGGGATTGGTTCAAATTTGGAACATTTTATTGTAGAATCCAAAGGAAGAAGAACTAGGGGATAGGATTGGTTCAAATTTGGAACATTTTATTGTAGAATCCAAAGGAAGAAGAACTAGGGGATGTGGGGATCCAGAGGCGAACCTTGGTGACTTCCCAAGCTATCCTAATGTTTGGCTTTAGTTTTGAGTTCAGAGGAGAACCCTGGTGACTTCCCAAGCTATCCTAATGTTTGGCTTCAGTTTTGAGAAGAAATAGAGGAGAACCTCGGTGACTTCCCAAGCTATCTTAATGTTTGGCTTCAACTTTGAGGAGAAGTAAGAGGAGAACCCTGGTGACTTCCCAAGCTATCATAATGTTTGGCTTCAGTTTTGAGGAGAAATATTTAGGTCTTAAGGAGAACCTCAGTGACTTCCCAAGCTATCATAATGTTTGGCTTCAGTTTTGAGGAGAAATATTGAGAACCTCGGTGACTTTCCAAGCTATCCTAATGTTTGGCTTCAGTTTTGAGGAGAAATATTTAGGTGTTTTATCCTGCCAATTTTATTAGTTAGGGCTTACATTCGTGTGAAACGATCACACAAATAGCCTGAAAGATGTGAGGATTTTGGTAGTGACAAACGACAACCTCGGAATCCTAAGACAAGTTAGGGCTTATATTGTATAGCAGGCTATGCAAAGGCCTAAAGATAATGTGAGGATTTACGTTGCATAAGCAAGCAACCTCAAAGTCCTGTGGCTTTGTTGTTTAAGTCTAAGGAAGGAAGATTAGTTTAAATGGGGAAGACAAGTTTTGTTGTTGAAGATGGTCGTGCTGCCCACCATGCTAGCTCCAAGCTCCCGCGACGAGTTTGAGTTATCTAGTGTGTCAAGTTATAATATCAAATCAGGTAGCCCTATGGTTGCCGTGACGAGTTTGAGTTATCTAGTGTGTCAAGTTATAATGTCAAATCAGGTGGCCCTATGGTCCGCGACGAGTTTGAGTTTTCTAGTGTGTCAATTTATAATGTCAAATCAGGTGGCCCTATAGTTTTGTGACGAGTTTGAGTTTTCTAGTGTGTCAAGTTATGATGTCAAATCAGGTGGCACTATGGTTCGCAACGAGTTTGTGTTTTCTAGTGTGTTGAGTTATAATGTCAAATCAGGTGGCCCTATGGTTGAAGTTCTTTAAATCTTATGAGAGCATATTAAAGTTGATTAGAGTGACACTGGTTAGGATCCTAGGGTTCCCTCGTTCCGGCACCACTATTTTCTATTGGATTCAATTAGTCCAAATGAACTTACTAAACTCAACTTAATGAGTTCCATAATATCATTTAAACCGTGGGAAGCCTCGTTAGCAACCATAGGTTACCTCATCCTAGGGATTCCCGATCATGTGATAGAGACATCTTGGTTTTATGTGATGTTTGTGATTAAATTTTGAGTTGTTTTATATTTTTAATGTTGTGGCGGTGAATTTTATCTTGGTTGATTTTANAAGGATGTTTGATTTAATTATGTTTATTTTTTTAATCAATTTTTGATTTAACCTAAGTCACCACTAATCCCCTAAGACCTAGGTGAGTGTCTCAATTAGTTTTGAAAAGGGTTAAGCTTTAAGTGGTCATGATTCATGATTTGGATTCTATTTGAAAAAAAAACCAAAATAGGGGTATTAAATTGATTATTTATTGGCTTCAATAGTCACACCCCTAAGTCCAAGATCATTTAATTTTAATAAACTTCCATATTTTAATAATTTAGAAATTTATTAACTTATCTTTTTAATGAGGAAAGTGAGATTGATTTCTACCAATTAATTTTGTGGTTCAAGCATTAAATAAATTTATTAAGATCAGAGGTTACCCATTTCAAAATTACACATTTGCCCCTAAGGCTCTAACACCTCATAATTTTTCAAATTCAATTCAAATGACTTTGAAATTTTTATCCTACTTCATTCATGGGTCAATTGAGACATTAGAGGAGAAAATATGATTTTTTAAAATTTAATTTAACTTATATAATTATTTTAATGCAAAAATAGGATTTTTCAAAGAAATTCCTAACTTGAGCAAGGTAAATTCTAATCCCTTGAAATTCTTATTGTAGGTAGACCTAGACCAGAAAAGCGTTTGAACAAGATTTCATAATTTTTCAAAATCTTTGCGATTTATTGGAATTATTTTAAATTCTGGGCTATTTAATAAAAATAAAATATTTTAAGTGGTGAAAATTAATTTNCTTTGAACAAGATTTCATAATTTTTCAAAATCTCTGTGATTTATTGGAACTATATTAAATTCTGGGCTATTTAATAAAAATAAAATATTTTAAGTGGTGAAAATTAATTTTTGTATTTCTGAGAAATCTCCCTAAGGTCAGAGAACTCAGAGGAGTAAATTTTTTATTTTTCTAATTTTTCTTTGATTTATTGGAATTATTTTACTGGAAACTCTTTTTTTAGCTTTTTCTTTAAGAAATTATTTTTAAGCTTTAAAATTCAATATCTTTATTTAGAAAATCAGGAAAAATATTTTAATTACTCTTAAGTGATTAGGAACCAATTTAGAACATTTCCATGAATTTTATTATTTTTATGTTTTTTATGAATTTTTTTTTATTCAAATATTTAAAATAGGCTAAAAATCTAGGTTTTATTTTAAATATAATTTTATTTTTAGAAAATATCCCTGATCACAGAGAACTCAAAAAAATAAGTTTAATAATTTTTTGAGTTATATTTTGATTTTTAAAAATAATTCAAATGCCAAGAGTGATATTTATCTTTAAAAATCAATTTATGTTGTCAAATGAACTCAAAATATTTTGANTTTTTATGAATTTTTTTTTTATTCAAATATTTAAAATAGGCTAAAAATCTAGTTTTTATTTTAAATATAATTTTATTTTTAGAAAATATCCCTGATCATAGAGAACTCAAAAGACTAAGTTTAATAATTTTTTGAGTTATATTTTGATTTTTAAAAATAATTCAAATGCCAAAAGTGATATTTATCTTTAAAAATCAATTTAAGTTGTCAAATGAACTCAAAATATTTTGAAATTTTTATGATGAGTTGTCTGGATCATAAACCATAGTGGAGATCAAAAATCAAGTAATTTAAATTTTTACATTTTCTTGAATTAATTATCTTAGTGATTAAGTGTTCGCAAAATTTAAGTGCATTTTAAATGACTTGACCCATGAAATTATTTCCAAAGGCTTCTCTAGTCAGTATTTTAAATGAATTGACCCATGAAATTATTTCCAAAGGCTTCTCTAGTCATGGTGGACCTCATTTTAAATGACTTGACCCATGAAATTATTTCCAAAGGTTTCTCTAATCATGGTGGACCTTCCTTTAAATGACTTGACCCATGAAATTATTTCCAAAGGTTTCTCTAGTCATGGTGGACCTTTCACATAGGATTTTCTAATCAATATGCTAATTTCCATGATTATCTTAGAGAAATAATGTGGAATAACTTGAAAAATATAGATTTCTGCATAGGAACCTCCTCTGACTTTAGAAAAATTAGAGAATGTTTCCCCTAATAGAGGTTGCAACATGTCAAACTTTCAAGCCAAGATGATATATCAATATGAATGGAGAATCAAATGATTCAAAATAGTGTTTCATTAATTAAAAATAATATATGCATAACATGGTCTTGAAATTTATTCCACATTGTTTTCTTCTGTTCACTGAGCAAAAGGGTATTTTTATTTTATTTTTTGTGATTTTTCTACACAAAGTTAGGGTTTTCTAAGTTAAGGGTATTTAAATAAATAAGAAAATCCCTCTTTATCTATTTAAACCGCGCGTGCCACCTCATCCTTCGATGGCTCCGAAGACATGGGTGGCGCGCTCTGTTTGGACGCCGCCGTCCACGTAGCTTGCTGACTCGACCCGCTGTTTTATGTTCAAAAGCGTTGTCCGACTCGATCTTGGCCAACAATGTGATACACGTGTGATCGGACGGCTCCCTATCATTGTCCCGATAGAATGATCTCGTGACCATCCACACTAAAACCTTAAGATCTCAGACTAGACTTAGCCAAATCATTTCGGGTTTGATCCTATAGACTCGTCTAAGTGAGACAAACACAACCATATGGTTAATGTACCATGAAATCAAGCCTAAGTAGATGGAGAATCAAAATAAGCTCTAGAGGAGGAGAAGTTTTATACCTTTCCTCTGAGAAGGGAGGCTTCAATCAAAAATGTTCGGCACGTTTGTTGGGGTCCAAGGGGGCTAGGAATTGAGTCCCTGGTCTTGGTGTTAGGCCTAGGTATGGATTCGACCAAGTTTTATTTCAGGTGTTGGTCTAGAGCTTTGGTGGAGGCTATCTCAGAGAGTAATTTGATGGAGCTTTATTTTCTCTTGTTGTTGTGAAGGTGTGGGCACAAACAATTGAAGTTTTGTGGAGTGTTGAGGTGTATTGGGCTCTGTCCTGGTTTCTGGCAAGGTTTCAAGCTCGAAATTGAGCTCCAACAATGGGAAATGGTGGAGGAAAATGGTTGGAATGCACTGAGCGGATCTTAGGGAAGCTTTGTGTGAAGTTTGGAGAGGCCTCTCTAAGAAAATTTCAGCACATCTCCCATTGCCGTGGGAGGTGAGTTTTTATAAAAATGGCCATGGGGTGGCTCTCAGGGCATAAGTTTGGGTGAATTGTGGTGCTTATGTGGAGGGCAGAGGAGCTCTTCAATTTGATTTGGATGAGCTAGCCTCTAGGTTTTATTAGGGTGAGGTGCCATGGGAGTTACTCTCGATTTTGGGCTTTTTCGGCCACTAGGCTGGACTGCCAGCCAGAGGGAGGTGGCTTCCAAAGGAATCCATCACAACAATTTAATGCAAATGTGCTTCGATTTGGCAAAGGTATCTTAAGCATGTGCATTTTTTGGAAATATGATCCCTTAATTTGGAAGACCTTTGGTCCATGGCTTGATTTAGGTGGTTTCATGGTGTTTGGACAGGTCACTAAGTCCAACTAATGGCTGTGACGGNTGCTCACATAAATATTACATTTAGTCTATATGATCATAAGGAACAACTTTGGTGAAGGATGGAAGTGGTTTTGAGTTCAATTGAAGGGTAATTTGAAGGAATTTTGAACTTTAATCAATTTGGTCATGTTGGGATAGGCTTGGGTCTAGCTGTCACAAGGAACAACTTTGGTGAAGAATGGAAATGGTTTTGAGCCCAATTGAAAGGTCAATTTAGAAATTTTGAACTTTAATCAATTCGGTCATGTTGGGCTAGGCTTGGGTCTAGCTTAGGTTAGCCTTAGGTTAAGTCCAAATTGATTGTTTTAACTTGTCAATAAGGAACTCATGAAGAGTTTTGAACATGAATTGGATGCCAATTTGGAGGTTAAAGCAATCAATTGGGTGAAATTTGGGGACTTAGCCAATTTGGGGCTAAATTTGGGAATTTTGGATTTAGGCCAAAATCAAATGGATATGAGGCTTCACCAAGGCCTTTTGATGATTGATTTTTGTGTATACAAATGTTATCAAGACTTTTCAACATTAATTGGGGCCAATTGACTAGGCTATGGGTTTAATTTTGTGAGATTAGGTCATATGGTCAAAATTGGGGTTTTAACCTAACTCAAAATTGGGCTCAAATAATGGACCAACTGAGCTTGGATTTAGTTTAATTTGGTCACATAAAAAGTGAATTTGAGTTTAGGATTGGAATTGAGGTCAAAATAATGGACATTTGAATTGGATTTGGGGAAATTAGGGTCTTTAAAGGCAAATTTGGGGATTTTTGGTAAAGATGGTCAAATTGGCCAAATTGGGTCATGTGGTAGTTGCGAGAAATGAAATTAGAAATATTTGGGATTTTTTGGGAATTTTTTGAATTTTTGGGATTTTGAACAATGGAGGGGTATTTTGGTAATTTAGGGGTGTTTTAGGGGTAAAAGGCCAAGATAGGTATTTTGGTAGATTTAAGGTACCAATCATCACCAACAAGCCATGGACCAATGGAAAACCCCATTTTGGATCCTCTACATAGTGGTCTTAGCTAAACCATAGCCCTGTGGCTAGTAGGTTTAGGATAACATCTACATGAGTATCCCAAAAGATCAAGGGCCCTAGGCTAGAAATTTGAGTTTAGGGTTGTCAGTGAATGTGGGTGTATATAAGTGTAGAGAGTGTAGTGAATGCCTTAGCTCAAGACCAACACCCAGGGTTAACCTTAAGGTCCAGCAATCCTAAGTTTGACTCATCTTGAGTTGCCCCCACAGTGACCCCACCAACTAAGTATTTAGAGGTTGAGACCAACATGTGGAACTTCAAGTTGAGTAGAGGAGAGGGTAGAATTTCTAATGGTGAGGCCTCCATGTCTAGTTTTCTAGGAATAGTTAATAGGAAAAGTCCAATGGCTAGACCCTAGGCTACTAAAGAGAAAAAACTAAACCTCAACCAAAAATGAGGTCAACAAATGGACCCCCAATAGGTGTGGTGTCAAACTAAACCTCAACCAAAAATGAGGTCAACAAATGGACCCCCAATAGGTGTGGTGTGCTGGGCAAGCACACCGCACGTATTGGTTGAACCGATGAGATCAACAAAAACTAATACAAACTCCTAAGTCAACAGACCCGGAAGTATGCGTAGAGTTGTGTGTGTGATTTGTTTCTGCTGGGGAATTAGCAGGTGAGTGTTTGATCAAGTCAAGAAGTAGGGACTGTCACTGAGGATCGGAGAGTGGACTTTGAGTTATGAAATTTCAAAGATTTCCAAAGGATGAGAGTCAGTATGTAAGTTTTGATCCAGAGGTGGGAATTGAAATTCAGATATTAATTCAAAGAGAGAGAGAGAGAGAGAGTTGGAGTGTAAGGACCGACCTCGAATGTAATGAATCAGAAATGTAGGACATTCGGAAATGAGAATTAAACATAGGTCAATTCTCAAAAGAGAGTGTCAAAATGTACGGACCGACCTCAAATGTAATGAATCAGAAATGTAGGACTGATTCGGAAATGAGAATTGAAAAGTTGGTCAATTCTCAAAAGAGAGTAGCGGAATGTAAGGACCAACCTCGAATGTAATGAATCAGAAATGTGGGACTGATTCAGATATGAGAATTGAAATGTAGGTAAATTATCAAAAGAGAGTGTTGGAATGTAAGGACCGACCTCAAATGTAATAAATCAGAAATGTAGGACTGATTCAAAAATGAGAATTGAATAGTACGTCAATTCTCAAAAGAGAGTGTCAGAATGTAAGGACCGACCTTGAATGTAATGAATCAGAAAATGAAAATGAGAATTGAAATGTATGTCAATTCTTAAAAGAGAGTGGCAAAATATAACGACCGATGGAGTGATTCGGAAATGAGAATTGAAATGTAAGTCGATTCTCAAAAGAGGGAGTTGAAATTTAGGTATCTACCTCAAAATGTGAGAATCAGGATTTAGGTACTGATTCGAAGATGTAAGAATTGAAATTTAGGTATCAATTCGAAGATGTGAGAATTGAAATGTGGGTAACAATTCAAAGATGAAAGGGTCGAAATTTAGGTATCGACCTCGAAATGTGAGAATCAGGATTTAGGTACTGATTCGAAGATTTAAGAATTAAAATTTAGGTATCAATTCGAAGATGTGAGAATTGAAATGTTTGTATCAATTCGAAGATGAAAGGGTCAAAATTTAGGTATCGACCTCAAAATGTGAGAATCAGGATTTAGGTACTGATTCAAAGATTTAAGAATTGAAATTTAGGTATCAATTCGAAGATGTGAGAATTGAAATGTAAGTATCAATTTGAAGATGTGAGAATTGAAATGTAAGTATCAATTCAAAGATGTGAGAATTGAAATGTGAGTATCAATACAAATATGAAATGGTCGAAATTTAGGTATCGTCCTCGAAATGTGAGAATCAGGATTTAGGTACTAATTTGAAGACGAGAATATGGAAATTTAAAAAGAGATTGTGGTGTTGAATTTGTCAAAGTGTATCATGTGAAAATGTTGATCTTGTTGAAGAAGATTTCTAGAGTTTTGTGAGTTTTTCGTGCAGAATGTGAAATTCTGCGAGGATGTGCACCGAGTTAACGTAGATAGCGATCGTTGTGTTGCATGCACAAAGAGTAGGAAATTCTGAAAACAGAAGCATCCACTCAGCAGGCTTATCTCATTTTCTTGTTGTTTTTATCACATTTAATTTTTCAAAATACATTTTTAAGGTTTTAATATTAATAGGTTGATTTAAAAAGAAATTTGTTTTATTGTTTATTTATTGGTGATTATTTTTCATTTGTGTTTTGTTTGTTGTTGAAGATCTGTTGTTTCATTTTTTGTTCATTGAAATTCTGAACCATCGCATGGTTCACGACTTTCATCCATCGCACGGAAAGGCAACTGACAAAAAGACACCATTTGAGAGAAATTTCCATTAATCTGCTTCAATAAAGATGCTATAGATCAAACATAGGCTAATGACTCAAAAAGGTACATCATGTAACCTATGCCGAAATACTTTGAGAATCATCTCATGATATGAATATATTGTAGACTGCATAAATCAGATACATGTCATGGTGCTAAAAGAAAGTAAACCCTCTATGCCTAGTATATTCAGCTTCTGGTCAAGCAGACCTTCTAAGTCATGCTCCAGGATAAGAGTTCCTTTTGCATGTACTAAGAGGTACAACCTTCTCATAGCTCGTATGGAAATAACTCCTCTAATTCTGGGTCTTGCTGGAATCAGTACGGTATTTTACTGTCATCCATTACGCGGAAGGTTACAGACACCCTATAGTGTCATACTCCTGGAATGCAGTGCTTGGCAACGTCTGCACCGTTGCCCTTGAGAACAAGTACTGAACCGACTAGAAGAGGAATCTCTACACAACCTCTGAATTCACCAGTGCCGACAACATTGATTTCTTTTCCAAACATAATATCGCTTTTACTCTTGAACGAGACCGTACAGAAAGGCCTCACAAAATCATGATGGTCGATGTGTGGGGGAATGCAGTCACCTTCTTTATAAATGTTAATGATGCAACTGTTGGGAATGCAAGTAGCGGGTAAAATATTCCACCTGACCATTCTCTTGATCATCCATTTTATCATCGGTGGTAATGGATTCACTTAGTCATATCAGAGGATCCCAAACGGATTCCCCTGTCTGTCGTTCGTAAAATTGTAGCAACAACCGCATTGAATGATGATTCTTCCCTTTCCCCGCATCCATTCCTTCAGCTCGGAATATGTTTTCTCCATGAGAAGGCCCATTCTGCTTCTGTCTCTTAAATCGAAGATGCAGTCTAGAATGCTTCTTTCATCAATTTCAGAGAAAAATTTAGTATATAGCTTCAAGCCTTCCAACATATTGATAAAATTTCCTTGAACGTCTTCATAGAACTCAAATTCTCTTTTATTTACTCTGCTTTTCTTGTAGTATTCTACCATACCAGGAGTTGGCAGCTGTCGTGGGCTTTCCTTCCTTTGGGCCTCGGCAAGAACCCAAACTGGTGTTGGTTGATCCGGAATATGAGATTCAGCCTCTAGTTGAATGTATGATCCTGGGCTCCATGGTGCGTGTTGATCCCTCCATAGTGGGACATATGGTTCATCTGTCATGAAGTCTGGAGTTTGAGACTCGTTGGTGCTTGAAGATCCCTCCCTAGTGGGACATATGGTCCATCTGTCATGAAGTTTGGAGTTTGAGACTAGTTGGTGCTTGAAGTGTATTCCTCTAATGTACTGAAATGTTCTAGATGCAAAATGCTGCAATCCGGGCATTCTACAAATGCGCCCGTGACTGATGTCCCCATTGGTACCTCAACGTTGCATGTTGGGCAACCTCTGCATAAGATATCTGGAACTGGGAGCATATCTGATTCTGTCACAAATCCTGACTCTTCATCTGTAGTGGGCAGGCTGGCAGAAGTTTCTCTCAGATTTGGATCGTAAATATGTCCCTCAGGAATGGGGGTAAGAAAACTGCTCATGTATCTCTGGCGTTTGCGTTCCTGTCCCAGAAAGGCTCCTTGTTTCTTTCGACTAGCATTCTGCGTTGCGTCCTGCGGAGTGGAGTATTTGGTAGTTGTTCACTACGGGCGGCTCTCAGGTCCCTTGCTGGAGTACCCATCATGGTAGGCAGACGACTGGGCCCCTCTATTGGATCTCATTCCTCTATCACATTTTTACCTTTCCGTGATACATTGTCTTGAGTGATCACCCTCAACAGTGAAGGCAGTCCCTCCTTTTCTTCATTGCTGACTACATTAATTAGAGGACCCTTGTAGTCCATTCAACCTGGTTGAAATCCACGTTGAAATTTATGACACCTCCTTGTAGTGTCATCTCTTCATTCAGTGCGAGGTTCCAGCCATCCTGGAAGGCAAAGATCAGCCTATTTCCTGACATTTTTCTGCAGACGACAGAAAAAAATGTCAGAGGGTCGAAGCTTGGCATGAACAAGAATAGAACAAAGTATTTATCAAAGTAAATTTTAGTTTGTTTTGGTGAATAAGATTATTCATTTTATGTGTGAGTTTCATTTAATTTAGTAGAATATTTAAATTCAAAAGTAGAAAAGAGAAAATGTCAAGTTCAAAAATCTTTCTTAAAATTTTCAGTATATTGAGGTTAATTACAAAATTTGGACCCTTTCATAGAAATTTGGCCATATAGATAACCCCAAAACAATCAAAGTTTCAAAGTTTCAAAGCAAGCAGGGGAAAGCGGAGGTACGTGGAATCAGGTTGCGTAATATGTTTTCATGTATCGTCCATTTATCGGTCACATGGGTCTTTCACCCCGGAAGTCCACTAACTGGTAGGCTCCTCCTGTATAGACCTTCTCAACGACGAATGGTCCCTGCCAAGTTGGCTCAAATTTCTCACCTATTTTGCAGCATGCAAGAATAGGTCTTTGAGCACAAGTACGAGGTCACCAATTTTGAATGTCCTTGGGCGGACCAATTTGTCATGGGCTTGTACCATCTTTTCCTGGTAGAGTTCCAAATGTTGTTGTGCTTTTAGTAGTTTTCACTTGAGACTCTCCAGTTCTTCAACTTTGATTTTTGCACTTTTTTTCGTTGTGAGTTAGTTCGCAACGGCGACTCTGAGAGATGATGTCTGGATTTTTAGCGGTAGCACGACCTCGGTCCCGTCCACGAGCATATAAGGTGTACACTGAGTGGAAGTCCTGAAAGTCGTCCGGTAGGCCCACAAGGATTCTAACAGTTTGTTATGTCAATCCTTCTTGTTTTCATCCAGTTTTTTCATTAAAATATGTACTAGTGTCTTGTTCAAAGCTTCAGCCAGACCACTTGCCCTGGGATAGTAAATTGTAGAGTATCTCCAATCTATCACATGTCTTCTAACAAAATTGTTGATCATTGTGCTTTTGAAAGCTGTCCCATTATCAGAGATTATTCTTAGCGGTACTCCAAAACGGTAGACGATTTGGCTTTTAAAAAAATTGAAGAACGTGCTGTCGTAACCTCACGTAACGGTACTGACTCTGCCCATTTGGAGAAGTAATCTGTAGCAACAAGTATGAACCTGCGTCCTTTGGAAGATGGAGGGTCTATTGGACCTATTATGTCCATGCCCCAACACTCGAATGGCCACGAGGCAACAGTTGGGTGCAGCACATTCGGAGACTGGTGTAAGACCACCCCATGCACTTAACATTGGTGACATCTTCTGGCTATATCCATGCAATCAGACATCATCGCTAGCCAATAATATCCGAGTCTTTTGATCTTCATTTTCATTTTTGGTCCCGACCGGTGAGCACCACACAATGCGACATGCACCTCTTTGAAAATATTCTGTGCCTCGGATCTGCTCAAACACCGTAGCTACATTTGGTCGACCGATCTTCTGTAGAGAACATTTCCCACCAGGGCGTAAGACATAGCCCTTCTTGTGATGTGGTGCGCCTTAAACTTGTCCTCTAGCAGCTTCCTAGTATGCAAATATTCTATTAATGGCTTGCGCCAATCTTTGTTGATGTCTGCAAGACTTGTCATCTCGCAGCTTTCCAGTGTGCAAATATTCTATTAATGGCTTGCGTCAATCTTGATTGATGTTTGCAACTATATTTATTGTTTCTTCTTTTCCAAGCTTGTGTAGAGTTTTGAAGTTGTTTCGAGATAAGATTCATCTTCCCCGTACTGTGACTTGGATGGAATCCTCCGGGGGACAAGCCATCTCCTTAGCGAGTTTTGCTAGAGCGTCGGCATGGACATTATCTCCCCAAGGAATCCGGTAGAAAGTCACGTAAGGGATTTGTTCCAGGAGCTTCATTGTGTTCTGATGGAACTCTGTTAATCTTGGTTTCAAAATTCTGTATTGTCCGGTGACTTGCCGGATGACAAGTTGAGAGTCACCATAAATGGCAATGTTTGTTATATCCATTGAAATTTCCAACTTTAATCCAGTGATTAAAGCTTCGTATTCTGCTTCATTGTTGGTTCACGACTCTATCAGGTGGGATGAGAACCTCAGCATACCCTTATCTGGTGTGATAAAAATCAAACCAATCCCTACTTTGCCCGGTATAATTGTGCCTGATCCTTTGTCTTTCCTAGCTGCTGAAGCACCATCGAAGTACATTTCCCAGCGCTGCACACTAGAAAACTCCATTTGTAGTATTTGCTCGTCTGGTAACTCGTCGCTGAGAGAGGACCCAGCTGGCAGTGGGTCTGCAGCGAGAAAGTCTGCTAAAATCTGTCCCTTGATAGCATGGAGGGGAACAAAAGTTATATCAAATTGCAATAAGATCATTGACCATCTTGTTAAACGTCCGGAGAGTGTTGGTCAGGTCATCAAATATTGCAATGGATTAACTTTCAAAATTAGGGTAATCTTATGAGAAAGAATGTAATGTTTAAGCTTTTGAGCGGTGAAAATTAATGTCAGACAATGCTTCTAAATAGGTGGATACCTTATCTCCATCGGTATTAGACGAAGACTCAAGTAGTACAGCGCATTTTCTTTTCCCTCCTCATTGATTTGGGCTAAGAGGGCTCCGAGAGAGTCATCTAAAGCCGCGGTATAAAGTATCAACAGTTTCCCTGGGATAGGGGCTGCCAAGACAGGAGGTGTCATTAAATATTATTTAACGTTCTCAAATTCCGTTACTTGAAAGTTTAGAAATAAAGCGTCTTAGGTATGCCAACTTCCCCTGGAAGGAACGTAGCTGCTTCAAGGTTTTAGGGGGAGGCATTCCCAAGATAGCTTTAATCTTATCCGGGTCGATCTCGATTCCTCGATGATGGACAACGAATCCTAGAAATTTCCTGGAGGTAACGCCAAAGGCGCACTTTAAGGGATACATTTTAAGGTCATGTCATCGTAACCGTTCAAACACAATCCTCAAATCCTACAAATGGTTTATTTTTTTTTTTACTTTTGATGACAAAATTATCCACGCAGCATTCTACTTGATTATAGATGAGGTCGTCAAAAATCTTCCTCATTGCGCATTGATTTGTTGCTCTGGCGTTCTTTAGGCCGAACGGCATCACTGTGTAGCAGAAAATTCCAATCAGTGTTCTGAAAGCTGTAAGTGTTGCATCCTCGGGAGCCATCTTGATTTGGTTGTATCCTGATGAACCATCCATGAAGGAGAAAATTTCATGTGTCGAAGCGATGTCCACCATCATTTTTAGTATAGGTAGTAGAAACTCGTGTTTTGGACACGCCTTGTTCAAATCTCTGAAGTTGACACAAACGCGGATCTGTCCATTTTTCTTCTTAATAGGTACGATGTTGGCTAACAACGTGGGGTATTGCTCTTCTTTTAACAAAGTTGGCGTCTATCAACTTTTTCACTTCGACAATGACTTGTTGTTCTATTTCAAGGCATATTCTCCTTGGAGCTTGTTTTACCGGCGCTATATTCTTGTCCACCCCAAGTTTATGGACTGCAACCTCTGCTGACAGCCCTGACATTTCATCGTAGCTGCTGCAAAGCAATCTTTGAATTCTGTTAATAGTTTGACCAATTCTGAAGATTTTTCGTCATCATGTAGATAACTTATAAATGTATGTTGGGGTCGTTCTTCAGCCCCGAGGTTAATCTCTTTCAATTCATCCATGGTGGATTTAATTTCTTCCTCAAATTATGGCGGAGCATCTTCTATTGGTTGATCAGTAGAGTCATCCTCCACATCGTGGCAATCCTCTTCTGACTCACTAGTAACAACCATGCAAAATTCAGAATCATCGACTTGTCCAACTGTACCAAATTTGAGACCTTCTTCTGAATTGGGAGTTCGACTTTCGGCATTCCATAATTAAAAAGTTAAAATTTATCTTTTAGCATTCGTTTCGGTAAGTGTCCCTGTTGAATTAACTTTTAAACACATGGCGAGAAGTAACCAAAATTCAATTCCATTAATTCATTAGAATCAACATCCAAATTTACATGTTTTTCAAGCTCAGTAGAGGGTTCCATTAATTCATTAGAATCAACATCCAAATTTACATGTTTTTTAAGCTCAGTAGAGGTAGGCATTTCCATTAATTCATTAGAATCAACATCCAAATTTACATATTTTTCAAGCTCAGTAGAGGTAGAAGCACTGTAAAATTTGATCAGCTTTGAACTAACACTATGGACTTCCCTGACCTCTAAACTCTCGACCTTTTGAGGGAGAATCAGAGTGAGGGTCATAGGGAACCAACACTAAAGACTTCCTTGACCTCTAAACTCTCAACCTTTTAAGGGAGAATCAAAGTAAGGTTCATAGTATTCACAAAGTGGTTTATCCGATCATACATTGTTTCATAATTATTCTTTTTTGTACCTTCTAGGGATATCTCGTACTGAGGTTTCTTCTGCTTTGTCATCATTATTTCATCTTTAAAATTGTCTTCATCACCAATCTTGATAGTTGGCCTAGTCTGTTCAATGATTAAATTGATCTTTCCTCCTCCGCATCCCTGGCCTTGACCTCGGGTGTGTGAACTAGAAGAACCTCCACCAACTCATCGTAAGGGAGTGGTAGAAGGTTGTTGAAGCGGAGCTGTACGGCCTCCTTTTTATGATTCTTATGAATCCTTATCTTCGTTTGTGATAACTTCACGAGAGAAAACAGTCCTCTTTGGCGGCGCATAGTAGGTAACATCTTCATGGATACCAACTTCATGTACTGAAAATGGTTGTAGATCTCCCTTGATGCAATTTTCTTGACCATCTTAGTGGTATTTAATGCACTGGTGTAAGGATGATGGAAACATATTGTGATCATGAATCCATGGTCGACCCAATAGAACATTAAAAAAGGTCTCGGCATCGATGATATGAAATTTAGCGGTTGTCACAAGTTCTCCAACCTTCATAAGTANATTTTTGTTTGCCGACAATTTTCTCTATTTAATATGAAGAATTAAATAGGGTTTATTTTAAGCTGGGTTCGAACAAGCTTCCTATCAGGGCAATCCCCTATAATTAATTACATCTTAAATGACCGAAGTCACTTAAAAAAAATCTCGATAAAAATCAGAAAATCTTATCTTCAAAGATGTCCAAAGGATATAACTTTTCAATGAAATCGGACAAAGAGATGTAAAATGGGAATGACTCAACTTTGGAACATTTGTTGTTGAATCCAAAAGAGGAAGAACTAGGGGATGTCACAGATCCAAAGGAGAACCTCGGTGACTTACCAGTCTATCCTATGGTTTGGCTTCATTTAGAGGAGAAATATTTAAATGTTTCATCCTATAAATTTTATTTTTTTAGGGCTTACATTCATGTGAAACGATCACACAAATAATTTAGAAGATATGAGGATTTAGGTCATGACGAACGAGAGCATCAGAATCCTAAGCCAAGTTAGGGCTTATATTGTATATCAAGGCCTACAACAACCTAAAGATGAGGTGAGGATTTATGTTGCATACGCAAACTACCTCAAAGTCCTATGGCTTGTTTGTTTAACTCTGAGGAAAGAATGGTTTAATTGATTTAGACGTGTTTCTCTGTTGAAGATGGTTGTGCTACCCACCATGCTAGCTCAAAGCTCCTCATCGTAGCGAGTTCAAGTTTTCTAATGTGATGAGTTATGATGTCAAATAAGATGTCCCTATGGTTAAATTTCTTTAAATATTATGGGAGATGTTAAAGTTGATTAGAGCGACACTGGTTAAGATCCTACGGTTCCCTCGTTTCGGCATCAATAGGTAAACGAGGAGGTTACCTGTCTAAATATTAAAAGAAGTTTGAAAAAATGAAGTTTTTATTTTAATTACAATTTTATTTTTAGAAAATTCTCCTAATCACAGAGAGCTCCCAAAACTAATTTTAATAATTTTTTGAGTTATATTTTAATTACTAAAAATCATTTTAGTATAAAAAATGTCATTCTACTTAAAAAATCAAGTTATCAAATGAACTCCAAATATTTTGAAATCTTTATGGGAAATTATCTGAAATTTAAATGACAGTGAAGAATCAAAATCAAGTCATTTAGATGATTATTTTTCCCAAACTAATTTTCTTTGTGTTTTATGGTTTTATGAGAGTTAAGTGTGTTCTTAATGACTTAGCTCATGAAAAATATTCCAAAGGGTTCTCTGGTCATAATAAACCTTCCAAAATCTCTTTGGATTTATCTAAGAAACATGCTAATTATTATGATTAATTTATGCAAATAATATACATAAACTTGAAAAATATGGATCTCTGTCTAGACATCTTCTCTGATCCTGGAAAAATCAGAGAATATCCCCCAGACAGAGGCAACAACATACCAAAATATCAAGCCATGGTGAAATGTGTACATGCATGGAGAGTTAAAAGACTCAGAACCATATTTAAATAATTACAAAAAAATTTTGTATCAAATAAACTTCAAAACATTTCCACATTGTTCTCCTCTATTCACTGAGCACTAAGGTATTTTTCTTTTATTTTTGTGATTTTTCTACACCAATATATGAATTTTTGAAGTTTTGGTCGTTAAATAAATAAAATAAAGCCCTATTTTTCTACTTAAACATGCGGCGACGCGTCAACTTATGGTGGCTCCGAAGCGCTGCGGGCGCGCTTTGGTTGGATGCCACCATCCACGTAACTACTGACTCAGCCCGCACTTTATGAACCACGCTCCCATCCGGCACAATTAGAGCCCTCCATTTGATACACACGTGTTCCAATGACTGTGGGTCATCGTCCCCGAATAGTGTGAGCCCGTAACCGTTAATCCTAAAACCTTAAGATCTTCTTCATTTCTCAACCAAATGACCTCAGGTTTGATCTTATGGACTCCTCTAAGTGTGACAAAGATATCCATATAGTAAACATGCCATAAAATCAACTCTAATCAAATGGAGAATCAAAATAAGCTCAGGAAGAGGGGAAGTTCAATACCTTTTCTTTGAGAAGGGAAGCTACAATCAGAGGTGCTCAACACATTCGTGGAGGTCCAAGGAGGCCAGGGATTGAGCCTTTGATCGTGGTGAAAGGTGTAGACCCAAATTTGATTAAGGCTAAATTTGGGTTTTGATCAAAGTCTAGTGTAGAGTCTCTCTGTGAGGGGGTTTTGATGAGGCTTTGTCTTCTTTCACTGTTGTGAAGGTGTAGGTGAGTTTAATTTAATTTTTATGCACTTTTGAGGTGTGGAGAGTTCTGTCCTGTCTCTGACAAGGATTTGAGCTCAAGAATTGAACTCTGGCAAGGAAAATTAGGGTAAAGAAGTGGTTAGGTTGCACTGGGGAGGTCTCAAAGAGGCTATCAGAGCAATTTAGAGGGGTCTCCTTGAGAAATTTCAGCAGCTCTCTCTTGGTTATGAAGGGGCCATTTTATAGCCATGGTCGGAGATGGGAGGTCAGGGCCTGGTCATGGGTGCAAAAGCTTTCTTAGGTGGGGGGGGGGGG
>JXCR01135402.1:210181-225622 GCA_002079205.1 Phalaenopsis hybrid cultivar
GTTCCTTAACTTTGGAGAGATTTAAAAAAATATAAAACTTAATTTTACACATTTAAAATATTTTAGAATTAATTAATACTCTAAAAATTAAAATAATTCTAGTAATTTAATTGAAACTCAAAAATCCATAAAATTTAGTCCAAGCGGTTCTCTACTCTAAATCGACCTCTAGTAAAAATTTCAAGTGATTAGCCTTTGTGTTGGTCAAGTTATTGAATTTTCTTTGAAATATTCTATTTTTTGGATGTATAAAATTATATAAATTAAGTTAAATTTTGAAAAATGACATTTTCTCTCTGATGTCTTAATTGACCCATGAGTGATGTAGGATAAGAATTCAAAAGTGATTTGAAATAAATTTGATGAATTATAAAGTGATAGAGCCTCAGAGGTAAATGCATAATTTTGAAAATTTAGTCCTAATTAACATTTAGGCTTAATTCAAGAAGGGAAAATAGGCAATCTATGATCTTAATTAACAAGTTCAGATGATTGAAACTCAAAGAATTAATTGGTAGAAACCAATCTCATTTTTCTTATTTAAAGGATAAATTTGAAATTTCCTAAATTATTAAAATTTGGAAGACTATTAAATTAAATGACCCTAGACTAAAATTGGTTAAGTGTCTTAATAACATTAAGTTTCCCCTTTTAGGGTCTTCACCCACATAATTCTCCAATTAAATGACAAATGATAATCACCTTACTCTTAGGGATAGTTGAAACGTCAATGTTCACTGAGCATTGGAGGTATTCACAGAATGAGTTATTAAGCAACATAATAATTTTAAATGAGCTCGAGACTTTTCACCAAGCAGTGAGAGGGAAACATGGTTTTGCTTCTTTCTCCTTACCTTTTGGAATATTTTTCCTAATTTTCTAAGTGAAGATATTAAATTTTAAAGCTCAAAAATAATTTCTAAAGGATAAAAATCAATTTTCCTTAATTTCTCACTAAAATTATTCTAATAATTCAAAGAAAAGTCAAAAAAAAATGTAAAATTTATTTCTCTGAGTTCCTTAACCTTCAGAGATTTAAAAAATATAAAATTTAATTTTACACATTTAAAATATTTAGTTTTAATTAATAATCCAGAAATTAAAATAATTCTAGTAATTTAATTGAAACTCAAAAAATCATAAAATTTGGTCCAAGTGGTTCTCTACTCTAAATCTACCTCTAGTAAAAATTGCAAGTGATTAGCCTTTGCGTTGGTCAAGTTATTGAATTTTCTTTAAAAAATGCTATTTTTGGATGTATATAATTTTATAAATTAAATTAAATTTTGAAAAATGACAATTTCTCTCTGATGTCTTAATTGACCCATGAGTGAGGTAGGATAAGAATTCAAAAGTGATTTGAATTAAATTTGATGAATTATAAAATGATAGAGCCTCAGAGGTAAATGTATATTTTTGAAAATTTAGTCTTAATTAACATTTAAGCTTAATTCAAGAAGGGGAAATGGGCAATCTTTGATCTTAATTAACAAGTTCAGATGATTGAAACTCAAGGAATTAATTGGTAGAAACCAATATCATTTTTCTTATTTAAAGGATAAATTTGAAATTTCCTACATTATTAAAATTTGGAAGACTATTAAATTAAATGATCCTAGACTAAAATTAGCTAAGTGTCTTAAGAACATTAAGTTGCCCCTTTAAGGGTCTTCACCCACATAATTCTCAAATTAATTGACAAATGATACTCACTTTACTCTTAGGGATAGTTTAAACATCAATGTTCACTGAGCATTGGAGGTATTCACAGGATGAATTATTAAGCAACATAATAAGTTTAAATGAGCTCGAGACCTTTCACCAGGCACTGAAAGGGAAGCATGGTTGTGCTTCTTTCTCCTGACCTTTTGGAATATTTTTCCTAATTTTCTAAGTGAAGATATTGAATTTTGACCCTCAAAAATAATTTTTAAAGGATAAAAATTGTTTTTCCTTAATTTCTCACTAAAATAATTCTAATAATTCAAAGAAAAGTCAAAAAAATGTAAAATTTATTTCTCTGAGTTCTTAAATTTGGAGAGACTTTAAAAAACATAAAACTTAATTTTACACGTTTAAAATATTTTAGAATTAAATAATACTCCAGAAATTAAAATAATTCTAGTAATTTAATTGAAAATCAAAAAATTATAAAATTTGGTCCAAGTGGTTCTCTACTATAAATCTACCTATAGTAAAAATTGCAAGTGATCAGCCTTTACGTTGGCCAAGTTATTAAATTTTTATTGTAAAATCCTATTTTTGGATGTATATAATTATATAAATTAAATTAAATTTTGAAAAATGACATTTTCTCTNGGCCAAATAGATAACCCCAAAACAATCAAAATTTCAAAATTTCAAATAAAGTAATGTCAAGCAATGTCAGGTTGAGTAGTATGTCTTTAGGCATCATCCGTTGATCAGCAGCATAGGCCTTTCGCCTCGGAAATCCACACACTGGTAGGCTCCCCCTGTGTAGACCTTCTCAACTACAAATGGTTCCTCCCAAGTTAGCTGAAAATTTCTACCTATCTTGCGGCGTGCAAGGAGGGTCTTTTGAGCACGAGGATAAGGTCACCAAGTTTGAATGTCCTTGGGTGGACCAATTTGTCATGAGCTTGTACCATCTTTGACTGGTAAAGTTCTAAATGTTGTTGTGCTTCTAGTCATTTTCCCTTGACACTCTCTAGTTCTTCAAGTTAGAGTTTTGCACTTTCTTCCATTGTAAGTTGGATGGCAATAGCGACTCTGAGAGACGGCGTCTCAATTTCTAACGGTAGTATGGCCTCGGACCCGTACACAAACATGTAGGGTGTACACTTAGTGGGAGTCCTGAATGTCGTCCGGTATGCCCACAAAGCTTCTAATAATTTGTTAGGCCAATCTCTTTTGTTTTCATCTAGTGTTTTCTTTAAAATCTGTACCAAGGTCATATTGAAGGCTTCAGCCAGACCATTTATAATTTTTGCAAATTTGGGGGTATTTTGGTAAATTTGGCATTTTTGGGTAGTTTTGGGTAATTTGGGTATTTTGAAATCGTTTGAGATGACTTTTGAACAAATTTGGGTATTTTGGGTGAAATTGGGATTTTTGGCCAAATTTGGGATTTGGGGGTGTTTAGGTGATTTGGGTAGGTTCGAGGGTAATAGGTCATATTGAATATTTTTGGTAAAACTGTGGTGTCAATCACTATATATGAGCTATGGACCAATGAGATCCCCATTTTGGTCCTCCATGTACTGGTCTTAGCTAAACCCTAGCCTAAGGCTATTGGGTCGAAGGGACCATCTACATGAGTCTCCTAAAAGATCAAGGGGTTAAAGTCAACAATTTTGGATTTAGGGTTATGAGTTATTATGGGTAATAATGAGTGCAAGTGAGTGAACCAACTCTAGACTAACACCCAAAGTCAACCCTAAGTTCAATCAGTCCTATGGGGATTCATATTGAGCTCCCCCATGTTGACCCCACCTACTATGTGCTAGAGGTTAGGACCAATATGTCGATTTTCAAGTTGAGCAAAAAAGAGTTTAGAACTTCTAGTGGTAAGGATTCTTTTCCTAGTTTTCTAGGAATAGTCAACCGAAATGACCTATGGCTAGACCCTAAGTTACTAATGAGGAAAAACTAAACCTCAAACAAAAGTCAGGTCAACAATAACTCAAAAAATTATAAAATTATTTTTTGGTAGTTCGCCGTGATCAGAGGAATTTTATAAAAATTAAATTGTAGTTAAAGTAAAATTTTCATTTTTTAGCATATTTTAAATATTTAAATAACGAAAAATTAATAAAAATCACAAAATTAATAAAATTCATGGAAATTGTTTAAATTGTTTCCTAAGTGCTTAAGAGCAATTGGAATATTTTTCCTAATTTTCTAGGTGAAGATATTGAATTTTAAAGCTCAAAAATAAATTTTAANTGCCAAATAGATAACCCCAGAACAATCAAAATTTCAAATAAAACAATGTCAGGTTGAGTAGTATGTCTTTAGGCATCATCCATTGATCAGCAGCATAGGCCTTTCACCTCGGAAATCCACACACTGGTAGGCTCCTCCTGTGTAAACCTTCTCAACTACAAATGGTCCCTCCAAAGTTAGCTAAAATTTTCTACCTATCTTGCGGCGTGCAAGGATGGGACTTTTGAGCACGAGGACAAGGTCACCAAGTTTGAATGTTCTTGGGCGGACCAATTTGTCACGAGCTTGTACCATCTTTGACTGGTAAAGTTCTAAATGTTGTTATGCTTCTAGTCATTTTCCCATGACACTCTCTAGTTCTTCAGGTTAGAGTTTTGCACTTTCTTCCATTGTATGTTGGATGGCAATAGCGACTCTGAGAGACGGCGTCTCGATTTCTAACGGTAGTATGGCCTCGGACCCGTACACAAACATGTAGGGTGTACACTTAGTGGGAGTCTTGAATGTCGTCTGGTAGGCCCACAAAGCTTCTAATAATTTGTTGGGCCAATCTCTTTTGTTTTCATCTAGTGTTTTCTTTAAAATCTGTACTAAGGTCTTATTGAAGGCTTCAACCAGACCATTTATATTTTTTTGCAAATTTGGGGGTATTTTGATAAATTTGGCATTTTTGGGTAATTTTGGGTAATTTGGGTATTTTGAATTCGTTTGAGATGATTTTTGAACAAATTTGGGTATTTTGGGTGAAATTCGGATTTTTGGCCAAATTTGGGATTTGGGGGTGTTGAGGTGATTTGGGTAGGTTCGGGGGTAATAGGTCATATTGAATATTTTTGGTAAAACCGGGGTGTCAACCACTATATATGAGCTATGGACCAATGAGATCCCCATTTTGGTCCTCCATGTACTGGTCTTAGCTAAACCCTAGCCTAAGGCTATTGGGTCGAGGGGACCATCTACATGAGTCTCCTAAAAGATCAACAATTTTGGATTTAGGGTTATGAGTGATTATGGGTAATAATGAGTGCAAGTGAGTGAACCAACTCTAGACTAACACCCAAAGTCAACCCTAAGTTCAATCAGTCCTATGGGGATTCATATTGAGCTCCCCCATATTGACCCCACCTACTATGTGCCAGAGGTTAGGACCAATATGTCAATTTTAAAGTTGACCAAAAAAGAGTTTAGAACTTCTAGTGGTAAGGGTTCTTTTCCTAGTTTTCTAGGAATAGTCAACCGAAATGACCTATGGCTAGACCTTAGGCTACTAATGAGGAAAAACTAAACCTCAAACAAAAGTCAGGTCAACAATAACTCAAAGAATTATAAAATTATTTTTTGGGAGTTCGTCGTGATCAGAGGAATTTTATAAAATTTAAATTGTAGTTAAAGTAAAATTTTCATTTTTTAGCATATTTTAAATATTTAAATAACGAAAAATTAATAAAAATCACAAAATTACTAAAATTCATGGAAATGTTTTAAATTGTTTCCTAAGTGCTTAGGAGCAATTGGAATATTTTTCCTAATTTTCTAGGTGAAGATATTGAATTTTAAAGCTCAAAAATAATTTTTAAAGGATAAAAATCGATTTTCCTTAATTTCTCATTAAAATTATTCTAATAATTCAAAGAAAAGTCAAAAAAATGTAAAATTTATTTCNATTTTAAAGGATAAAAATTAATTTTCCTTAATTTCTCATTAAAATTATTCTAATAATTCAAAGAAAAGTCAAAAAAATGTAAAATTTATTTCTCTGAGTTCCTTAACTTTGGAGAGATTTAAAAAAATATAAAACTTAATTTTACACATTTAAAATATTTTAGAATTAGTTAATACTCCAAAAATTAAAATAATTCTAGTAATTTAATTGAAACTCAAAAATCCATAAAATATGGTCCAAGCGATTCTCTACTCTAAATCGACCTCTAGTAAAAATTTCAAGTGATTAGCCTTTGTGTTGGTCAAGTTATTGAATTTTCTTTGAAAAATTCTATTTTTTGGATGTATAAAATTATATAAATTAAGTTAAATTTTGAAAAATGGCATTTTCTCTCTGATGCCTTAATTGACCCATGAGTGAGGTAGGATAAGAATTCAAAAGCAATTTGAATTAAATTTGATGAATTATAAAGTGATAGAGCCTCAGAGGTAAATGCATAATTTTGGAAATTTAGTCCTAATTAACATTTAGGCTTAATTCAAGAAGAGAAAATAGGCAATCTATGATCTTAATTAACAAGTTGAGATGATTGAAACTCAAAGAATTAATTGGTAGAAACCAATCTCATTTTTCTTATTTAAAGTATAAATTTGAAATTTCCTAAATTATTAAAATTTGGAAGACTATTAAATTAAATGATCCTAGACTAAAATTGGCTAAGTGTCTTAATAACATTAAGTTGCCCCTTTAAGGGTCTTCACCCACATAATTCTCAAATTAATTGACAAATGATACTCACTTTACTCTTAGGGATAGTTTAAACATCAATGTTCACTGAGCATTGGAGGTATTCACAGGATGAATTATTAAGCAACATAATAAGTTTACATGAGCTCGAGACTTTTCACCAGCCACTGAAAGGGAAGCATGGTTGTGCTTCTTTCTCCTAACCTTTTGGAATATTTTTCCTAATTTTCTAAGTGAAGATATTGAATTTTAAACCTGAAAAATAATTTTTAAAGGATAAAAATCGTTTTTCCTTAATTTCTCACTAAAATAATTCTAATAATTCAAAGAAAAGTCAAAAAAATGTTGAATTTATTTCTCTGAGTTCCTTAACTTTGGAGAGATTTTAAAAAATATAAAACTTAATTTTACACATTTAAAATATTTTAGAATTAAATAATACTCCAGAAATTAAAATAATTCTAGTAATTTAATTGAAAATAAAAAAATTATAAAATTTGGTCCAAGTGGTTCTCTACTCTAAATCTACCTATAGTAAAAATTGCAAGTGATCAGCCTTTACGTTGGTCAAGTTATTGAATTTTCTTTGTAAAATCCTATTTTTGGATGTATATAATTATATAAATTAAATTAAATTTTGAAAAATGACATTTTCTCTCTGATGTCTTAATTGACCCATGAGTGAGGTAGGATAAGAACTCAAAAGTGATTTGAATTAAATTTGATGAATTATAAAGTGATAGAGCCTCAGAGGTAAATGTATAATTTTGGAAATTTAGTCTTAATTAACATTTAGGCTTAATTCAAGAGGGGGAAATGTGCAATCTTTGATCTTAATTAACAAGTTCAGATGATTGAAACTCAAGGAATTAATTAGTAGAAACCAAACTCATTTTCCTTATTTAAAGGATAAATTTGTAATTTTCTAAATTATTAAAATTTGGAAGACTATTAAATTAAATGATCCTAGACTAAAATTCGCGAAGTTTCTTAATAACATTAAGTTTCCTCTTTAAGGGTCTTCACCCACATAATTCTCAAATTAAATGACAAATGATAATCACCTTACTCTTAGGGATAGTTGAAATATCAATGTTCACTGAGCATTGGAGGAATTAATAGGATAAATTATTAAGCAACATACTAAGTTTAAATGAGCTCGAGACTTTTCACAAGGCAGTGAGAGGGAAGCATGGTTGTGCTTCTTTCTCATGACCTTTTGGATACCTCGGAGGTCTACTAAACTTAGTGTTTTTTCCTTATTAAAATCATCCTTAATAAAATTAACGAGGGCTCACCAATATATGATCTAGGATTTGGTAGATCACTAGAACCTTATTTTTCGACTTTACATAAAATAATTTTATTATAAAAATACTCTTGCATGCATTTTTAGTTTCAGTTGAAGATGATGGGAAGACCATCTTGGTACCCTTTTATTGTAATTTATTTTACCTGCATTTCTAGTTTCCCATACTTTACTTTCCAGTACGTTACTGCACTTACAAACCTGCATGTATGAACAATAACACAAACTTGCATGTTAAACAACGATGTCACCCTTCATGAAAACCAAAACTACTAGGATAGCCACAAAACCCAAAACCAAAACCAAAACAAAAATTAACCAAGATAAAATTCTCCGCAACAACATTCAAAATATAAGACAACTCAAAATTTAATCACAAACATCACAAAATTACAATTGCAACTAAATTAAGACGTCTCTATCGGATGATCGGGAATCTCTCAGAGGAGGTAAGCTACGGTTGCTAACGAGACTTCCCTCGGTCTAAATGAAAGTATGGAACTCATTAAGTTGGGTTTAGTAAATTCATTTGGAGTAAGTGAATTTGATAGAAAATAATGGTGCATAAACAAGGGAACCGTAGGATCCTAACCTGTGTCACTCTAATCAACTTTAACATGCTAAATAAAATTTATAGAACTTTAACCATAGGGCCATCTGATTTGACGTCATAATATGGCACATTAGAAAACTTAAACTCGTCACGGCAAGGAGCTTGAGTTAGCATGGAGGGCAGCTGACAGCGACTTTATATATGCTTAAAAATATAAGTATTTAATATTGTTGCTAAAAGATTAAATTCCTCAGCAACTGTACCAAAACTTAATAACAATTATAGATTCAATAAAGATGGATGTATAAAATATTCAATAATTGTAAAGTCACACTTATCAATGCAAGTATACGTATCGCTCAAGTAATATAGGGCTCTAATGGAGTCCTAGATATCGATCCCACAGGGAGTAATATTAGAACTATGAACTAAGATATTAGAAAAAAGCAATACTAAATCGCAACAATGGAATTCAAATTGCTTATCTGTCACTAATCGGAAATTGAAATAAATATGTAATTTTAATAAATCTTAAATAACTAATTATACTAATGAGGGTTTTAATGTGATATTGAATATATAAGAAAGCATCATTCTCCTTGACAAGAAATTATAGTGAATAAATAAAGTGAATCAGTTCAATTTGTATTGTGCCAAATAGGAGCATACCTATTCTTTACCCTTTGGTCCAGGCATAAAGAACATTGACTAATCTTATGCTTGTTTACTAAATCTGCAGCTAGGCTGAGAGGATACCAGCTCTCACTTCGGAGCTCCCACTTTCCCCTCACCTGAGGGCTAACATCTACACTTCATCACCNGATGATACTAAAGAGGTTTTAATTGTGATATTCAATATATAAGAAAGCATCCTTCTCCTTGTCAAGAAATTATAGTGAAATGATCTAATGTGAGTTCAATACGAAAAAACATCATTCTCCTTGTCAAGAAATTATAGCTAATGAGGTTTTTAATGTGATATTCAATATATAAGAAAGCATCTTTCTCCTTGTCAAGAAATTATAGTGAAGTTCAAATGTGATATTCAATATATAAGAAAACATCATTCTCCTTGTCAAGAAATTATAGTGAATGGAGGTTTAATTTGTGATATTCAATATCTAAGAAAGCATCCTTCTCCTTGTCAAGAAATTATATTGAATGGATTGAGGTTTTTAATGTGATATTCAATATATAAGAAAACATCCTTCTCCTTGTCAAGAAATTATAGTGAATGGACTGTGATATTCAATATATAAGAAATCATCCTTCTCCTTGTCAAGAAATTATAGTGAATGGATAAGTGAATTAGTTCAAATGTATATTGTGTCAAATAGGAGCATACCTATTCTTTACCCTTGGGTCCAGGCATAAAGAACATTGCCAAATAGGAGCATACCTATTCTTTACCCTTTTGTCCAGACATAAAGAACATTGAGAATCATTCTCCTTGTCAAGAAATTATAGTGAATGGATAAAGTGAATCAGTTCAAATTATATTGCGCCAAATAGGAGCATACCTATTCTTTACCCTTTGGTCCGGGCATAAAAAACATTGACTAATCATTTGGTCCAGGCATAAAGAACATTGACTAATCCTATGCTTGGTTACTGATTCTGCGGCTAAATATTCTTTACCCTTTGGTCCAAGCATAAAGAACATTGACTAATCCTATCAAATAAGAGCATACCTATTCTTTACCCTTTGGCCCAGGCATAAAGAACATTGACTAATCCTACGTTTGCTTACTGAATCTGCGGCTAAGCTGGGAGGATACCGGCTCTCACTTCGGAGCTCCCACGTTCCCCTCACCCGAGGGCTAACATCTATAGTTTAGCACCCAAACGATAGGACCGAATTAAGGATTTTAGTCTGTCACTCTAAAATCTCCAATTCTGTGCCCGATAATATTATTTCCCTATTTATTTGCACCTAACTCCAAGGGCTTTGACCTCTCTGAATCTTGGATGTAATCTTCACTTTAATTGTAAAACCCAACATATTTTAACAAATCAATTGGTCAGATTGANGTGGCTAGCCCAAGTTTGACCCAAACTTAGCCCAACGTGCTTAAAATGGGTTAAAAATAAAAAATCCACCAAATTGATTAACCAATTGACCTCAAAATGACTTTCACCCCTCATGAAAGTTGTTCTTCATGGTCTCTTACACCAAATTCCATATTTAATTAGGCCAATTGACATGTCTAACCTAGTTTAAACACAAGATTTGGTCATACGCACCTCCTTGGATTTATGGCCAAATCCAAACCAATTGAGCTTGGTATGGTCAAATGAGTCTTACCTTAACTCATCATAGACTCTAAGGTTGAGTTTAAAGCCAGCCACCAACCCATGGTTAAGCTTGATATTTATCTCAGGTTGAGTTTAAAACCAGCCACAAACCCATGGTTAAGCTTGATATTTATCTCATGGGTAAAAGGTTTAGTTTCCAGCCAAAAACCCATGGTTAAGTTTGATATTTATCTTATGGGTAAAAAAAAATTTAATTTTTAAAATGATAAAGAGAAGGTTAAATCAAAGTACTTGCTATACCACATGTCAATACTCTATGGTNTGTGATTTAATTTGAAATTATGTGGGTGAAGACCCTTAAAGAGGCAAGTTAGTGTAATTTGGACACTTTAGCCAAATTTTAATCCTAATTGGGCTTAGTGGTGTTTTAGGATGTTTGACTTAGTTATGCTTATCTCTCTGATCCTTGTTTAATCAATTTCTATTTAGCCTAAGTCACCACTAAACTTTTAAGACCTAGGTGAGTGTCTTGATTAGTTTTGAAAAGGGTTAAGCTTTAAGTGGTCATGATCTGAATTTTTTTTGAAATTCAAGATAGGGGTATTAAATTGATTAATTATTGACTTCAAAAGTCATACCCCTAAGTCCAGGATCGTTTAATTTTAATAAACTTCCAAATTTTAATAATTTAGAAATTTATTAACTTATCGAGGATCATTTAATTTTGATAAACTTTCAAATTTTAATAATTTAGAAATTTATTAATCTTAATTTGGACTCATTTTAATTTTAATAAGCTTCCAAATTTTAATAATTAAAATGTATTAACTTATCTAGATCATTTAATTTCAATAAACTTCCAAATTTTAATAATTTAGAAATTTATTAACTTATCTTTTTTCAAGATAGGGGTATTAAATTGATTAATTATTGGCTTCAAAAGTCATACCCCACTTGGATTTTATTTGAAAATCAAAATAGGGGTATTAAATTGATTAATTATTGGCTTCAAAAGTCATACCCCAAGTCCAGGATCAAGATAGGGGTATTAAATTGATTAGTTATTGACTTCAAAAGTCATACCCCTAAGTCCAGGATCATCAATAAAGGGGTATTAAATTGATTAATTATTGACTTCAAAATTCATACCCCTAAGTCCAGGATCATTTGATTTTAATAAACTTCCAAATTTTAATAATTTAGAAATTTATTAACTTAATTAAGAAAGTGAAATTTATTTAATAAGCTCCCAAATTTAAATATTTTAGAAATTTATTAATCTTAATTTTTTTTAATGAGAAAAGTGAAATTGGTTTCTACCAATTAACCCCTTTATGTTTCAAACATCAAATAAATCGATTAAGATTAGAGGTTACCCATTTCCCTCCTTGAATTAAGCCTAAATGTTAATTAAGGCTAAATTTCCAAAATTACACATTTGCCCCTAAGGCTCTAACACCTCATAATTTGTCAAATTCATTTCAAATGACTTTAAAATTTTTATCATCCTTAGTCATGGGTTAATTAAGACATTAGAGGAGAAAATGTGATTTTTCAAAATTTAATCTAATTTATATAATTATTTTCATGCAAAAAATTCAAAGAAAATTCCTAACTTGACCAAGGTAAATTATAATCCCTTAAAATTTTTACTGGAGGTAGAACTAGACTTGAAGAGCCTTTGGGTCAAATTTCACAATTTGTTGATATCTCTGTGATTTATTAGAATTACTTTAAATTCTGTGTTATTTAATAAAAATAAAATATTTTAAGCGGTGAAAATTAAATTTTATATTTTTGAAAAATATCCCGAAGGTCGAAAAATGTAGAGGAGCAAATTTTATATATTTTTTTTCCTTTAATTTATTGGAATTATTTTAGTGAAAACTCATTTTTAGACATTTGAAAATTATTTTCAAGCTTTAAAATTCAATATCTTTATTTAGAAAATCAGGAAAAATATTCTAATTGTTCCTAAGGGGAAGCAATTTAGAACATTTTCATGAGTTTTATTATTTTTGTGATTTTTATGAATTTTTACTTGAAACAATTTAGAACATTTCCATGAGTTTCATTATTTTTGTGATTTTTATGAATTTTTTAATTATTTTAAATATTTAAAATAGGCTAACAATTTAAAACATTTATATGAGTTTTATTATTTTTATGATTTTTATGAATTTTTAATTATTTAAATATTTAGAATAGGCCTAAAAATTAAGTTTTTTATTTTAAATATCATTTTATTTTTAGAAAATACCCCTGATCACAGAGAACTCAGAAAACCAAGTTTCATAATTTTTTGAGTTATGTTTTCATTTTTAAAAAAATCATTTAAATGTTAAGAGTAGTATTTATTTTTAAAAATCAGTTTAAGTTTTCAAATGAACTTAAAATTTTTTGAATCTTTTATGCTGAGTTCTCTGGATCTTAAATCACAGTGGAGATAAAAAATCAAGTCATTTAAATTTTTATATTTTTTAAAATTAATTATCTTAGTAGTTTAGTATTTGGAAAATTTAAGGAAGTTTTAAATGACTTGACCCATGAATTTATTTTCAAAGGTTTCTCTAGTCATTGTAGACCTTCCAAAATTTTCTTGGAATTTAATAACCAATATGCTAATTTCCATGATTATTTTAAGGAAAGGATGTGAAATAACTTGAAAAATATGGATCTCTATATAGAAACCTCCTCTGACTTTGGAAAAAACAAAGAATATTCCCCCTTATATAGGCTACAACATGTCAAAATTTCAAGCCAAGGTGATGTGTCAATATGCATGGAGAATCTAATGACTCAAAACAATATTTAATTAATTAAAAATAAAATATGCACGAAATGGACTTGAAAATTATTCCACATTATTCTCCTCTGTTCACTGAGCAAGAGGGTATTTTTATTTTATTTTTGTAATTTTTCTACACAAAGTTATGTATTTTATGAGTTAAGGGTATTTAAATAAATAGGAAAAATCCCTATTTATCTATTTAAATAGTGTGTGCTGAATAGATCCTAGGCAACTCCGAAGGCATGCGTGGCGCGCTCTGGTTAGACGCCACCATCCACGTAGATGCTGACTCAGCCCGCGGTTCACGTCCTGAAGTGCTGTCCGACGTGATCTCCCCGTCCATTTGATACACGCTTGATCGAACGGCTCCCCGTCATCGTTCCTTCCTCCAGGCCTCGGCGGGAATTCAAACCGGTGCTAGCCGATCTGGAATATGAGTTTCAGCCTCAAGCAGGATGTATGATCCCAGGCTCCGCGGTGCGCGTTCATCCGTCCCCAGTGGGACATACGACTCATTTGCCACGGAATCTAGAGTCTGAGACTCATTGGTGCTTGCAGTGTACTCTTCTAATGTACTGAAACACTGTAGATGTAGAACGTTGCAGTCCGAGCATTCTACAAATGTGCCCGTGATTGATGTCCTGGCTGGTATCTCGACATTGCATGTTGGGCAACCTCTGCACAAGATATCTGGGACCGGGGGCACATTTGATTCTGTCAAAAATCCTGACTCTTCATCGGTGGTGGGCAGGCTGACAGAAGTCTCTCTTAGATCTGGATCGTAGATATGTCCCTCAAGAATGGGGGTAAGAAAACCACTCACGTTTCTTTGGCGTTTGTGTTCCTGTCGCAGAAAGGCTTTCTGTTTCTTTCATCTTGCATTTCTATGTTGCGTCCTGCGGAGTGGAGTATTTGGTAGTTGTTCACTGTGGGCGACTATTAAGCCCCTTGCTGGAGTAGCTATCATGGAGGGCAGTCGGCTGGGTCCCTCTATTGGATCTTGTTCTGCCATCACGTTGTCACCTTTACGTGACACATCGTCTTGAGTGGTCACCCTCAATAGTGAAGGTAGTCCATTCTTTTTTTCATTGTTGACTATGCCCATTAGAGTACCGTCGTAGTCCATATCAATTTGGTTCAAATCCACGTCAAAATTTATGACACCTCCTTGTGGCGCCATCTTTTCATTCAGTGCGAGGTTCCAGCCGTCCTGGAAGGCCAAGATCAGCCTCTATCCTGACATTTTTCTACAGACGACAGAAAGAAATGTCAGTGGGCCAAAGTTTGGTATAAATAAGAACAAAACAGAGTATTTATTAAAGTAAATTTTAGTTTGTTTTGATAAAAATTATTACTCATTTTATGTGTGAGTTTTGTTTTAATTTAATGGAATTTTTTAAATCCAAAAGTAGAAAAGAGAACGTGTGAGGTTGAAAAATTTTCTGAAAATTTTTATATATATGAGATTAATTACAAAATTTGGACCCGGTCATAGACATATGGCCATATAGATAACCTAAAACAATCAAGGTTTCAAAATTTCAAAGCAAGCAGAGGCAGGCGACTTCAGGCTGCGTAATAGGTTTTCAGGTATCGTCCATTTATCAGTAACATGGGTCTTTCACCCCGGAAGTCCACTAACTGGTAGGCTCCTTCTGTATAGACCTTCTCAATGACCAATGGTCCCTCCCATGTTGGTTCGAATTTTCCAACTATTTTGCGGCGAGAAAGAATAGGTCTTTTGAGCACACGCACGAGGTCACCAATTCTGAATGTCCTTAGGCGGATCAATTTGTCATGATCTTGTACCATCTTTGCCTGGTAGAGCTTTAAATGTTGTTGTGCTTCGAATCATTTTCCCTCAAGACTTTCCAGTTCTTCAAGTCTGAGTTTTGCGCTTTCTTCCGTTGTCAGTTGGTTGGCAATGGCGACTCTGAGAGATGGTGTCTAGATTTCTAGCAGTGGCATGGCCTCGGTCTCGTACACGAGCATATAAGGTGTACACAGAGTGGGAGTCCTGAAAGTTGTTTGGTAGGCCCACAAGGCTTCTAACAGTTTGTTATGCCAATCCCTTTTATTTTCATCTAGTGTTTTCTTCAAAATCTGTACCAGTGTCTTGTTGAAAGCTTCAGCCAGACCATTTGCTCTGGGATAGTAAATTGTAGAGTATCTCCAATCTATCCCATGTCTTCTGA
>JXCR01135402.1:253875-327419 GCA_002079205.1 Phalaenopsis hybrid cultivar
AAACATGTGATCAGTGTCCAAAAGTAAGTAATATTTCAAAAATAAATAAAATGCCTCTAAATTTTAATCTGGAAATTGAAATTTTTGATGCATGGGGATTGGATTTTGTGGGACTATTTATACCTTCATTCGAATATATATATAAACTGATTGCAGTGGATTATGTTTCAAAATGGATTGAATCAATCGCTTTACCTTGATGTGATGCTCGAAGTGTTTCAAAATTTTTAATTAAAAATATATTTACAAGATATAGAATGCTTAGAGTAATCATTACCTATGCGGGGTTTCTCTTTAGAAATGCAACAATTGCAAGATTGGTAGAAAAATATAACATAATACATAAAATTGCAACTGCTTATCTTCCTCTGACAAGTGGTTTAGTAGAAGTATCTAATCGTGAAATTAAGAGAATTTTGGAAAAAAGTGTAAACCCTAGTAAAATGGATTGGTCTGCTCGATTAGATACAACATTATGGGCATACAAGATAGATTATAAGACACTTATATGTATGTCATTATATAGATTAAATTTTTGGAAGACTTGTCACTTACTAAAAGAGTTGGAGCATAAAGCTTATTGAGCTATAAAGGAATTTAAATTCAATTTGAAAGAAGCTTATGAGAAAATTCTCTTAAAATTGAATGAGCTTATAAGGAAAGAGTGAAAGAATGGCATGATCGAAAGATAATAAACAAGGAATTTTAACCTAGACAGGAAGTTTTGTTGTACAATACAAGATTGAAATTATTTCTTGGAAAACTAAAATCTAGGTGGAAAGGGTCATTCAAATTTGTAAAAGTTTATCAATATCAAGCTATTAATATTGAAGATTTTTGACGCTATTACGGGTTGGTTTGTGGGGAGTTTCCCGTAAGAAGCTATCATTCATCGGAATCGAAATCCCGTTGCCCGCTTCGGAAGGACGTTGAAGTATGAAATCAAACTGACCCATGGAATCGAAATCCCATCGCCCGCTTCGGAAGGACGTTGAAGTATGAAATCAAACTGACCCCATTTTTTTCATAGTTTAAAATGAAAGAGCACTGTACCTCAAATCCTGTATCTATCCCAAAGGATAAATTTTTGTAGTTTAAAATGAAAGAGCACTGTACCTCAAATCATGTATCTATCCCGAAGGATAAACACAACACTTGAGAATGAGTCTCGATAAAAAAAACTAAGGAAAGTATGACGTCCATTTGGTCTGCAAAACCTTTGTATTTGCCGACAATTTCCCCTATTTAACATAAATGATTAAATAGGGTTTATATTAAGCTAGGTTCGGACATGCTTCCTATAAGGGCAAGCCCCTATGAGTTTATATTAAGCTGGGTTTGGACATGCTTCCTATAAGGGCAAGCCCCTATAGTTAATTACAATAAATGACCGAAGTCACTTAAGAAGACTCTCGATAAAAATCAGGAAATGTTATCTTCAAAGAATTTCAAAGGGTAGGACTCTTTAACAAAATTGGACATAGAGGTGTGAAAGGGGATTTGGTTCAAAATTGGAACATTTTATTGTAGAACCCAAAAGAAGAAGAACTAGGGGATGTCATGGATCCAGAGGAGAACCCTGGNTCAGGAAATAATATCTTCAGGGAGTTTCAAAGGTTAGGACTTTTCAATGATAACGGGCATAGAGGTGTGAATGGGGATTAGTCCAAATTTGGAACATTTTGTTGTAGAGTCCAAAGGAGGAAGAACTAGGGGATGTCATGGATCCAGAGGAGAACCCTGGTGACTTCCCAAGCTATCCTAATGTTTGGCTTCAGTTTTGAAGAGAAGTATTTAAGTGTTTCATCCTGTCAATTTTATTTAGTTAGGGCTTATATTTGTGTGAAATAATCAGACGAATAGNAATTTGGCTTCAATTTAGTGGAGAAATATTTAGGTGTTTCATCCTGTCAATTTTATCAGTTAGGGCTTACATCCGTGTGAAACGATCACACAAATAGCTTGGAAGATGTGAGGGTTTAGGTCATGACGGACGACAACCTCAGAATCCTAAGATGAGTTAGGGCTCATATTGTATAGCAGGGCTATACAAAATGCCTAAAGATAAGGTGAGGATTTACGTTGCATAAGCAAGCAACCTCGAAGTCTTATGACTTTGTTGTTTAAGTCTAAAGAAGGAAGATTGGTTTAGCTGGGGAAGATAGGTTTTGCTGTTGAAGATGGTCGTGCTGCCCACTAAGGAAGATTGGTTTAGCTGGGGAAGACAGGTTTTGCTGTTGAAGATGGCCGTGCTGCCCACGAATGAAGATTGGTTTAGCTGGTGAAGATAGGTTTTGCTGTTGAAGATGGTCGTGCTGCCCACCAAAATTGGTTTAGCTGGTGAAGATAGGTTTTGCTGTTGAAGATGGTCGTGCTGCCCACCAAGCTAGCTTGCCACAATAAGTCTGGGTTATCTATTGTGTCAAGTTATAATATCAAATCAGGTGGCCCTATGGTTGAAGTCCGCGACGAGTTTGAGTTATCTAGTGTGTCAAGTTATAATATCAAATCAGGTAGCCCTATGGTTATGCCATGACAAGTTTGAGTTTTCTAGTGTGTCAAGTTATGATGTCAAATCAGGTGGCTCTATGGTTGTAGTTCTTTAAATTTTATAGGGGCATATTAAAGTTGATTAGAGCGACACCGGTTATGATCCTACGGTTCCCTCGTTCTGGTACCACTATTTTCTATTGGATTCACTTAGTCCAAATGACAAACCCAACTTAATGAGTTCCATAATTTCATTTAAACCGTGAGAAGCCTCGTTAGCAATCGTAGGCTCAACTTAATTAATTCCATAATTTCATTTAGACCGTAGGAGGCCTTGTTAGCAACTGTAGGTTACCTCGTCCGAGGGATTCTCGATCACCCGATAAAGACGTCTTAATTTAATTGTAGTTGTAGTTTTGTGTGATGTTTGTGATTAAATTTTGAGTTGTTTTATATCTTGAATGTTATGGGGGTGAATTTTATTTTGGTTGTTTTTAATTTTGGTTTTGGTTTTAGTTTTGTGGCTATCCTAATAGTTTTAGTTTTCATGCAAGGTGGCATCGTTGTTTAGCATGCAAATTTGCAGGTATAAGAGTACAGTATGAAAATACAAGAAAGACAATGCTAAAAATTATAAAAGTGTACCTGGCAAGTCTTCTTGTTCCACCGCCTGAAACTAAAAAAGCATGTTAAGGGAGTTTATATGAAATAGGGAAGTAAAATTTTGACGAACTATCTAACCCTAAGTCATATCTTGGTGGGTCTTTAGGAGTTTAATTAAGGATGATGTTGTGAAGCAAAATATATCAAATTTAGTAGATCTCCGAGGTATCCAACAGTTAAGAGAAAGAAGCAGGTCCATGCTTTCCTCTTATCACCTAGTGAAAAGCCTCGAGCTCATTCAAACTTTTTATGTTGCTTAATAATTTATCCTATAAACACCCTAATGCTCAATGAACATTGATGTATCAATTACCCATAAGAGTAAGGTAATTATCATCTGTAATTTAATTTTGAAAATTATGTGGGTGAAGACCCTTAAAGAGTAAGTTAGTGTTATTGGAACACTTAACCAAATTTTGGTCTTAATTGGGCTTGTAGTGTTTGAAAGATGATTTAATTTTAAATGATGTTTACTTTTCTAATACTTATTTAAATGAAATATGATTTAGCCTAAGTCACTACTAATCCCTTAAGACCTAGGTGAGTGTCTTAATTAATTTTGAAAAGATTAAGCTTTGGTGGTCACAATTCTTGGTTTGAATTTTATTTGAAAATCAAAATAGGGGTATTAATTTGATTAATTATTGACTTCAAAAGTCATACCCCTAAGTCCCAGGTTCATTTTATTTTAATAAACTTTTATTAGCAATTTATTAACCTATCTTCTCAATTAGGAAAGTGAGGTTGGTTTCTACCAATTAACCCCTTGTGTTTCAAACATCCAAATTATGATCAGAGGTTGCCCATTTCCCTCCTTGAATTAAGCCTAAATGTTAATTAAGGCTAAATTTCCAAATTATGATCAGAGGTTGCCCATATTTGCCCCTAGGGCTCTGACACTTCATAATTTGTCAAATTCAATCCAAATGACTTTACAATTTTTTTCTTACCTCATTCATGGGTCAATTAATACATGAGAGGAGAAAATGTGATTTTTCAAAATTTAATGAAAATAATATAATTATTTTCATGCAAAAATAGTATTCTTCAAAGATAATTCCTAACTTGACCAAGGTAAATCCTAATCCCTTGAAATTTTTACTGGAGGTAGACCTAGACCAGAAAGCNTGCTGGGTTCGGGCATGGTTCCTGTAAGGGCAAGCCCCTATAGTTAATTACATCTTAAATGACCAAAGTTATCAAGAAGACTCTCGATAAAAATCAGGAAATATTATCTTATATTTCCAAGGAATTTCAAAGCATAAGACTTTTCAATGAGATCAGACGTAGAGGTGTGAAAGGGGATTTGTTCAAATTTGGAACATTTTATTGTAGAATACAAAAGAGGAAAAACTAGGGGATGTCATGCATCCAGAGGAGAACCTCGGTGACTTCCCAAGCTATCCTAATGTTTGGCTTCAGTTTTCAGGAGAAATATTTAGGTGTTTCATCCTGCCAATTTTATTAGTTAGGGCTTACATTCGTGTGAAATGATCACACAAATAGCCTAGAAGATGTGAGGATTTTGGTTAGGACAAATGACAACCTCGAAATTCTAAGACGAGTTCGGGCTTATATTGTATAACAGGGTTATACAAATTCATAAAGATAAGGTGAGGATTTACGTTGCATAAGCAAGCAACCTCGAATTCATATGGCTTTGTTGTTTATGTCTAAGGAAGGAAGATTGGTTTAGCTGGGGAAGACAAGTTTTACTGTTGAATATGATCGTGCTGCCCACCATGCTAGCTCCAAGTTCCTCACCACGACGAGTTGGAGTTTTCTAGTGTGTAAAGTTATAATGTCCAATCAGGTGGCCCTATGGTTGAAGTTCTTTAAATTTTATTGGGGGCATATAAAAGTTGATTAGAGAGACACCGGTTAGGATCCTACGGTTCCCTCATTCCAGCACCACTATTTTCTATTGGATTTACTTAGTTGAAATAAACTTACTAAACTCAACTTAATGATTTTCATAATTTCATTTAGACCGTGGGAAGCCTCGTTAGCAACCGTAGGTTACCTCCTCCGAGCACAGTTAGGATCCTACGGTTCCCTCGTTCTGGCACCACTATTTTCTATTGGATTCACTTAGTCCAGCAATCTTAATGAGTTCCATAATTTCATTTAAATCGTGGGAAGCCTCGTTAGCAACCGTAGGTTACTCCCTCATTCCGGCACCACTATTTTCTATTGGATTCACTTAGTCCAAATGAACTTACTAAACCCATCTTAATGAGTTCCATAATTTCATTTAAACCGTGGGAAGTCTCGTTAGCAACCGTAGGTTACTTAATGAATTCCTATAATTTCATTTAGACCGTTGGAAAACTCGTTAGCAACCGTAGGTTACCTCCTCCGAGGGTTTCCGATCTTCCAATAGAGACGTTTTAGTTTAGTTGAAGTTGTATTTTTGTGATGTTTGTGACTATTTTCTATTGGAATCACTTAGTCCAAATGAATTTACTAAACTCAACTTAATGAGTTCCATATTTTCTATTGGAATCACTTAGTCCAAATGAATTTACTAAACTTAACTTAATGAGTTCCATTATTTCATTTAGACCGTGGGAAGCCTCGTTAGCAACCGTAGGTTACCTCCTCCGAGGGGTTCCCTTCCGATAGAGACGTTTTAATTTAGTTAAAATTGTATTTTTTGGTGATATTTGTGATTAAATTTTGCTTTTAGACCGTGGGAAGCCTCGTTAGCAACTTAGACCGTGGGAAAATTCGTTAGCAAACCGTAGGTTACCTCCTCCGAGGGTTCCCGATCTCCGATCGTTTTAATTTAGTTGAAGTTGTATTTTTAGTGATGTTTGTGATTAAATTTTGAGTTGTACGTTTTAATTTAGTTGAAATTGTATTTTTTTTTTTTTGTGATGTTTGTGATTAAATTTTGAGGCATATTAATTTAGTTGAAGTTGTATTTCGTATGATATTTGTGATTAAATTTTGAGTTGTCTTATATTTTGAAATATTGAATTAATTTAGTTGAAGTTGTATTTTGTGTGATGTTTGTGATTAAATTTTGGATACCGTGGGAAGCCTCGTTAGCAACCGTAGGTTACCTCCTCCGAGGGATTCCCGATCTCCGATAGAGACTTTTTAATGTTTGTGTGATGTTTGTGATTAAATTTTGAGTTGTTTTATATTTTGAATGTTGTGGCGGTGAACCGTGGGAAGCCTCGTTAGCAACCGTAGGTTTCCTCCTCCGAGGGATTCCCGATTATCCAATAGAGACGTCTTAATTTAGTTGAAGTTGTAGTTTTTTGAGGAATTCCCGATCATCCGATAGAGACATCTTAATTTAGTTGAAGTTGTAGTTTTGTGTGATGTGTGTGTCCTTGAGTTGTTTTATATTTTGAATGTTGTGGCGGTGCTGTAGGTTACCTCCTCCGAGGGATTCCCGATCATCTGATAGAGACATCTTAATTTAGTTGAAGCCATAGGTTACCTCCTCCGAGGAATTCCCGATCATCCGATAGAGACATCTTAATTTAGTTGAAGTGTAGTTTTGTGTGATGTTTGTGATTAAATTTTAAGTTGTTTTATATTTTAAATATTGTGGGGGTGAATTTTTCCTTGGTTTATTTTAGTTTTGGTTTTGTTTTTGAGCTCAATTGAAGGGTCAATTTGAGGGAATTTTCATTTTTAGTTAATTTGGTCATGTTGTGCTAGGCTTGGGTCTAGCTTGGGTTAGCCTTGGGCTAAGTCCAAATTGTTTGTTGTGAATGGTCAATAGGGACCTTATGAAGAGTTTTCAACATGAATTGAATGCCAATTTGAGAGTTAAGGCAATCAATTGGGTGAAATTTGGGGACTTAGCCAATTTGGGGCTAAATTTAGGAATTTTGGATTTAAGCCAAAATAAAATGGATTTGAGACTTCACAAAGGCCAATTGATGGTTGATTTTGATGTATAGGAATGTTATAAAGATTTTGCAACATGAATTAAGGCCAATTGACTAGGCTATGAGTTCAATTTGGTGAGATTAGGTCATATGGTTTAAATTGGGGTTTTGACCCAAATCAAAATTAGGCTCAAATAATGGACCAATTGAGCTTGGATTTTGTTTATTTTGGTCATGTCAAAAGTGAATTTGGGTTTAGGATTGGAATTGGGGTCAATTGAGATCAAATTGATGAACATTTGTGTTGAATTTGGGGAAATTTGGGTCTTTAATGGCAAATTTGGGGATTTTTCTTAAAGATAGTCAAATTGGCCAAATTAGGTCTTGTGGTAGTTGAGAGAAATGAAATTGAGAATATTTGTGATTTATTGGGAATTTTTAGAATTTTTGGGATTTTGGATTATGGAGGGGTATTTTGGTAATTTGGGGGTGTCCTAGGGGTAAAAGGCCAAGATGGGTATTTTGGCAGAGTTGAGGTAACAACCATCATCAACAAGCCATGGACCAATGAAAACCCCATTTTGGGTCCTCTACATAGTGGTCTTAGCCAAATCGTAGCCCTAGGGCTAGTAGGTTTAGGGGACCATCTACACGAGTATCCCAAAAGATCAAGGGACATATGGCTGGTAGGTTTAGGGGACCATCTACATGAGTATCCCAAAAGACTCAAGGGATCTAGGCTAGAAATTTGAGTTCAAGGCTGTGAGTGATTGTGAGTGTAGATGAGTGTAGTGAGTGAATTAGCTCCAGACCAACACCCAGGGTCAACCCTAAGGTTCAGCAGTCCTAAGGGTGACTCATCTTGTGTTTCCCCCATAGTGACCCCACCTACTAAGTACTTAAAGGTTGAGACCAACATGTGGAACTTCAAGTTGAGTAGAGAAGAGTTTGGAATTTCTAGTGGCAAGGGTGCCTTTTCTAATTTTCTAAGAATAGTCAATAGGAAAGTCCTATGGCTAGACTTTAGGCTACTAAAGAGGAAAAAACTAAACCTCAACTAAAGGTGAGGTCAACAATTGGACCCACAATACTTGTGGTGTGCTGGGCAAGCACACCGCCCGTATTGGCGTTGACCGATGAGATCAATAAAAACCAATACAACTTCTAAGTCAACAGACCCGAAAATATGTGTAGGGTCGTATGTGATTTGTTTCCGCTGGGGAATTAGCAGGTGTGCGTTTAATCAAGTCCAGAAGTAGGGACTCTCACTGGGGATTGGAGAGTGGACTTTGTTATGAAATTTCAAAGATCTCCAAGGGATGGGAGTCATTATGTAAGTACTGACCGCGAGTAGGAATTGAAATTTAGATACCAATTCAAAAAGGGAGAGAGAGTCGGAATGTAAGGACCGACCTCAAATGTAATGAATCAGAAATGTAGGACTGAGAATTGAAATGTATATCAATTCTCAAAAGAGAGTGTCGGAATGTAAGGACCGACCTCGAATGTAATGAATCAGAAATATGAAAATGAGAATTGAAATGTATGTCAATTCTTAAAAGAGAGTGGCAAAATATAACGACCGATGGACTGATTCGGAAATGAGAATTGAAATGTAGGTCAATTCTCAAAAGAAGGTGTCAGACTGTAAGACTGATTCGGAAGTGAGAATTGAAATGTATGTCAATTCTCAAAAGAAAGTGTCAGAATGTAAGGTTAATTCGGAATTGAGAATTGAAATGTACGTCAATTCTCAAAAGAGAGTGTCGGAATGTAAGGACTTACCTCAAATGTAATGAATCAGAAATGTAGGACTGATCCAGAAATGAGATTTGAAATGTAGGTTAATTCTCAAAAGAGAGTGTCAGAATGTAAGGTCTGACCTTGAATGTAATGAATCAGAAATGTAGGACTGAGAATTGAAATTTATATCAATTCTCAAAAGAGAGTGTTGGAATGTAAGGACCGACTTCGAATGTAATGAATCAGAAATGTAGGGTTGATTCGAAAATGAGAATTGAAATGTAGGTCAATTCTAAAAAAAGAGTGTCGGAATGTAAGGACCGACCTCAAATGTAATGAATCTGAAATGTAGGACTGATTCGAAAGTGAGAATTGAAATGTAGGTCAATTCTCAAAAGAGAGTGTGGAATGAAAGGACCGACCTCGAATGTAATGAATCAGAAATGTAGGACTGTTTCGGAAATGAGAATTGAAATGTAGGTCAATTCTCAAAAGAGAGTGTCGGAGTGTAAGGACCAACCTCGAATGTAATGAATTAGAAATGTAGGACAGATTCGGAATTGAGAATTGAAATATAGGTCAATTCTTAAAAGAGAGTGTCAGAATGTAAGGTCTGACCTCGAATGTAATGAATCAGAAATGTATGACTGATTCAGAGATGAGAATTGAAATGTAGGTCAATTCTCAAAAGAGAGTATCGGAATGTAAGGACTGACCTTGAATGTAATGAATCATAAATGTGGGCTGATTCGAAAATGAGAATTGAAATGTAGGTCAATTCTCAAAAGAGTGTTAGTAGCATTGAATTTACAGAAATGTATCATGTGAAAAAGGTTGATCCTGTTGAAGGAGATTTGTACAGCTTTGTAAGTTTTTGTGCAGAATGTGAAATTCTGCGGGGATTTGCAGAGAGTTAGTGTAGATAACGATGGTTGTGCTGCGTGCACAAAGAGTAGGAAATTCCAAAAACGGAAGCATCCACTCAACAACTTTGTTTTATTTTCTTGTTGTTTTTATCACATTTAACTTTTTTTTAAATATGTTTTTAAAGTATTAATTTTAATTGGGTGATTTTTAAAAGAAATTTATTTTATTGTTTATTTGTTAGTGATTATTTTTCATTTATGTTTTGTTTATTGTTGAAGATTTGTTGTTTCGTTCTTTGTTCATTGAAATTTTAAAACATCGCATGGTCTACCGCTTTCATCCATCGCACAAAAAGGCAACTGACAAAAAGGAACAATTTGAGAGAAATTTCCATTAATTTGCTCCAAAAAGGGATGCCATAAATCAGACACAGGCGAATGCCTCAAAAGGTACATTATGTAATCCATGTCGAAATACATTGAGAATCATCTCATGTTGTGAGTACATCGTAGACTGAATAAAATCAGGTACATGTCATGCTGTTAAAAGAAAGAAAGTGAACCCTCTGTACAGGTAATGTTGAGCTCTTGATCAAGCAGACCTTCTAAGTCATGCTCCAGGATAAGAGTTCCCTTCGCATGTACTTAGAGGTACAACCTTCTCATAGCTCGAACGGAAATAACTCCTCCAATTCTCGGTCCTGCTGGAATCCATACGGTATTTTACTGTCATCCATCCTGCGGAAAGTCATAGACACCCTACGGTGTTGCACTCTTGGAATGGGGTGTTTGGCAACGTCTGCACCGTTGCCCTTGAGAACAAGTACTAAACTGACTATAAGAGGAATCTCCACAGAACCTCTAAATTGACCAGGGTCGACGATATCGATTTCTTTCCCAAATAGAATATTGCTTTTACTCATGAACGAGACCGTGCAGAAAGGCCTCACAAAATCATGATAATCGATGTGTGGGGGAAAGCAGTCACCTTCTTCATAAATGTTAATGATACAACTACTGGGAATGCAAGTAGCAGGTAGAATATTCCACTTGACCATTCTCTTGATCATCCATTTTATCATTGGTGGCAATGGATCCACTTGGTCGTATCTGAGGATCCCAGGCAGATTCCCCTGTCCGTTGTTCGTAAAGTTGTAACAACAGCTGCATTGGATGGTGACTTTTTCCTTTCCCCTCATCCATTTCATTGGCTCGGAATATGTTCTTTCCATGAGAAGGCCTGCTCGGCCTCTGTCTCTTAAATTGAAGATGCAGTCTAGAATGCTTTTCTCATCACTTTCAGAAAAAACCCTGGTATATAGCTCCAGGCCTTCCAGTATATTGATGAACATTCCCTGAACTTCTTCATAAAACACAAATTCTCTTTCATTTACTCTGCTTATCTTGTAGTATTCTACCAAACCAGGGGTTGACAGCTGTCGTGGGCTTTCTTTCCTTCGAGCATCGGTGAGAACCCAAACTGGTGTTGGCCGATCCGGAACATGAGATTCAGCCTCTAGTGGGATGTATGACCCTCGGCTCCACGGTACATGCTGATCTATCCCCAGCGGAACATATGGCTCATCTGTCGTGAAGTCTGAAGTCTGAGACCTGTTAGTACTTGTTGACCTCATTTTTTGTTGAGGTTTAGTTTTTCCTCTTTAGTAGCCTAGGGTCTAGCCATAGGACTTCTCCTATTGACTATTCTTAGAAAACTAGACATGGAACCCTCACCATTAGAAATTCTAAACTCTCACTCAACTTGATGTTCCACATATTGCTCTCAACCTCTAAATACTTAGTAGGTACACTGTGGGGGAAACTCAAGATGAGTCACCCTTAGGATTGCTGGACCTTGGGGTTGACCTTGGGTGTTGGTCTGGAGCTAAGGAACTCACTACACTTATCTGCACCCACAATCACTCACAACCCTGAACTCAAATTTCTTCCCTAGAACCCTTGATCTTTTGGGATACTCATGTAGATGGTCCCCTAAACCTACTAACCCTATGGCTATGGTTTAGCTAAGACCACTATGTAGAGGGCCCAAAAATGGGGTTTCCATTGGTCCATGGCTTATTGGTGATGGTTGGTACCTCAACTCTACCAAAATACCCATCTTGGGCTTTTACCCCTAAAACACCCCAAATTACCAAAATACCCCTCTATAGCTCAAAATCCCTAAAATTCCAAAAATTCCTAGAAAATCCCAATAAATCCTAAATACTCCCAATTTTATTTCTCTCAACTATTACATGACCCAAATTAGCCAATTTGACCATCTTTGACCAAAACCACCAAATTTCCCTTTAAAGACTCAAATTTCCCCAATCCAACTCAAATGTCCATCAATTTAATCTCAATTGACCCCAATTCCAATCCTAAACTCAAATTCACTTTTGATATGACCAAACTAAACAAAATCAAGCTCAATTGGTCCATGATGTGAACCCAATTTTGATTTGAGTCAAAACCCCAATTTTGACCACATGACCTAATCTCACCAAATTAAACCCATAGCCTAGTCAATTGGCCTCAATTAATGTTGCAACTTTATGAAATTCATACAAATCAAAATAAACCATCAATTAGCCTTGGTGAAGTCTCAAATCCATTTGATTTTGGCCTAAATCCAAAATTCCCAAATTTAGCCCCAAATTGGCTAAGTCCCCAAATTTCACCCAATTGATTGCATTAACCTCCAAATTGGCATCAAATTAATGTTGGAAAGTCTTCATGAGGTCCCTATTGACCATTTAAAAAAATTAATTTGGACTTATCTCAAGGCTAACCCAAGCTAGACCCAAGCCTAACCCAACAAGACCAAATTGATTTAAGTTCAAAATTCCCTCAAATTGACCCTCCAATTGGACTCAAAACCACTTCCATCCTTCACCAAAGTTGTTCCTTATGATCATTTACACCAAATACAACATATATTTGGGCCAATTTAGATGGCTAACTTAGCCTAAACCCAAGTTTTGGTCATTTGCAACCACTTAGACCCATGCACCAAATTAACTCCACCACAGCCATTATTGGACTTAGTGACCAGTCCAAACACCATGAAATTACCTAAATCAAGCCATGGACCAAAGGTTCCCCAAATTAAGGGATATTATTTCCAAAAATGCACATGCTTAAGATATCTTTGTCAAATCAAAGCACATTTGCATTAAATTGTGATGGACTGAGCTCCTAGCCCACCTACCCCTGGACAGCCGGCAAGTTTAGTGGTCAGAAAAGCCCAAAACCAAGAGCCACTCTCATGGCACCTCACCCAAATCAAGTACATTTGCATTAAATTGTTGTGATGGATTCCTCTGGGTTCCCTGAGCTCCTAGCCACCCCAAATCCAAACACATTTGCATTAAATTGCTATGATGGATTCCTCTGGGTTCCCTGAGCTCCTAGCCACCTCCCATTTGCATTAAATTTTTGTGATGGATTCTGAGCTCCTAGCCCACCTACCCCTGGACAGCCGGCAAGTTTAGTGGTCAGAAAAGCCCAAAACCAAGAGCCACTCTCATGGCACCTCACCCAAATCAAATGCATTAAATTGCTGTGATGGATTCCTCTGGGTTCCCTGAGCTCCTAGCCACCTCCCCCTGGGCCGACTGGCCAGCCTAGTGGCCGGAAAAGCCCAAAACCGAGAATCACCCCCATGGCATCTCACCCAAATCACCAGCCTAGTGGCCGGAAAAGCTCAAAACCAAGAGCCACCCCAATGGTAGCTCACCCAAGTCAAAATTAGAGGCCAACTCATCCAAATCAAACTATGGAGCACCTCTGCCCTCCACGTAAGCACCACATTACACCTCCTAATTGACCATGACAACCACCATAACCCCATTTTTATAAAAGGACACCTCCATGGCCGTTAAACTAAGTGCTGACATTTCCTTAGAGAGGCCTCTCCAAACTTCACACAGAGCTTCCCTAAGATCCCCTCGGTGCATTCCAACCATTTTCCCTCACCCATTCCCATTGCCGGAGCTCAATTTTGAGCTTGAAAACCGGAAACCAGGACAGAACCCAATACACCTCCACAGTCCATCAAAAACAAATTAACTTCACCTACACCTTCACAATAGTGAAAAAAGCTAAAGCCCCATCAAATCCCCCTTCCACAGAGCCTCTACCATAGCTCTAGACCAACACCTGAAACCCTATCAAATCCCCCTTCAACAGAGCCTCTACCATAGCTCTAGACCAACACCTGAAATCGAGCTTGGTCGAATTCATACCTAGACTTACACCAAGACCAGGGACTCAATCCCTAGCCTCCTTAGACCCCAAAGAAAGTGTCGAGCACCTCTGCTTCACACCAAGGTTAGGGACTCAATCCCTAGCCTCCTTGGACCCCAACGAACGTGCCGAGCACCTTTGATTGAAGCCTCCCTTCTCAGATCAACACCTGAAATCGAGCTTGGTTGAATTCATACCTAGGCTTTACACCAAGACCAGGGACTCAATCCCTAGCCTTCTTGGACCCTAACGAATGTGTCGAGCACCTCTGATTGAAGCCTCCCTTCTCAGAGCAAAGGTAAAAAACTTCTCCTCCTCTCGAGCTTATTTTGATTCTCCATTTACTTAAGCTTGATTTCATGGCACCTTAACCATATGGATGTGTTCGTCTCACTTAAACGAGTCCATAGAATCAAACCTGAAGTGATTTGGTTGAGTCTAGGCTGAGATCTTAAGGTTTTAGTGTGGACGGGCACGAGATCATTCTTTCGAGGACGATGACGGGTAGTCGTTCGATCGAGCGAGTATCTAACAGACGGAGGAGATCGAGCCGGACAGCGCATCGGGACATAAATCGCGGGCCGAGTCAGCAGCTACGCGCCCCACGCATGCCTTCGGAGCTGCCTAGGATCTAGTCAGCACGCGCTGTTTAAATAGATAAATAGGGCTNGAATAGAATAAAAAATCAAAAATCTTGGACTTGATTGCTGGATATTCTTACATCTTTAGTGTTAGCTGGAGTTGTTTTGAATTTCTCTTAAGTTATGCTATTTTATTTAGTAGGCTAAAATATGAAAATCCAAAAGTTAAATTCTTTACCATAAGTCATATTTTTATATAGTAGAGGAGTTACTTGAGGACAAGTAATATATACGTTTAGGGGAATTTGATACACCAAAAATATAGGCATTTTTAGACCCCTATTTTATACTCATTTTTTGTGATATTGCAATTTAATGGAGGGTATTTTCATGATTTCCAATAAGTTGTTGATTTTTAGGACTTGGAGGAAAAAAGAAGCAAAAAACTAGAAATTTGGAGTCAAAATGGAGACTATGAAAAGTTGCTCAGTGCTGACGGTGCCAGAAGCAGCGCAGACGGTACCGTTTGACAGAGAGCAAGGAATTAATTGGCGAAACACTGGCACTGATGGCGCCTGTTTGGGCGCCGACGGCACTTATAGCAATGCAGACCCTGTTTCTAGGAGATTCAATGAATCTGGACGCTTTTTAAAGAGTTTTTAGATACACCTATTAGAGAGCCGACTCTAGTCTCTATTAGGGGCCAAAATTTATCAGAAAAGGGGCTCTCTTGGACTCTCTCTTGGTTTCTCTTTGTTCCGCTTTCCTTTAGCGTCATTTCTCATTTCCATCTTGATTCCACAACCATTTTGGAGTCTATTAGTGAGTTTTTCTTTCAAAGTTTAGAGTTTTTGTGATGAGATTACGTGTGACTTCTTCTCTAAGAGTGTTGGAGAAGGAGAAAATTGAGAGTTCTTAACCAAAGGATTTCCTAGGAGAGGCCACAAGGGTTTTTCTTTAAGAAAGAGTTTCAGATGTATTGTTTACTTATTAGTATTGTATGAACTTCTTTTATATATGAAATTTGTGTTTTGTTGTATCTTTCTCATGAAGTCTGAGTAGTTTCCTCTTTATTTTATATATGAAATTTGTGTTTTGTTGTGTCTTTCTCATGAAGTCTGAGTAGTTCACTCTAATCTTTCCCCCTACTTTGAGATATGGTGAAATGATGAGATAATATGGATGTGTCAATAATAAAATATAAAATAAATTATGATAATTTTTCAATTCTGAACTTAATTTAATTTTTGATCTGGTCAATTGAATTATTAAAATGTGTTGTGAAACACAAGATCCGGGAAATGGAGTTTGAGTTCTACAACAAAATAAAGATCACATTTGATTCCATGAAGGAGAATTTTGTTCATGGAATTAAGTGCAAATAAATAGGGAAATATAGTTTGTTGGGTGTAGAATTGGAGAATCTTGAGGGTGACGGACTAAAATCCCTAATTCGATTTTAGTGTTTAAAAACTAAAGCAAGAGTTAGCCTTTAGGTGAAGGGAAGTTGGTGCTCTAAAGTGGGAGCCAGTATCCTCATAGCTTAGCCATAGATTTAGGGACTAAACCTGAGATTAGCCAATGCTTTTCGATAACACTGTATCAGGGTAGAGAATTAAAACTGCTCATATTTGGCACAATACATATTAAATTATTTATCTCATTTTACCAAAACCTCATTGTAGTGGGAAATATGTTTTTCACATAAGAAATCATCATCACATAAACATAGTTTAATAGTTTAGCAGTTACTGTTTAAACTTTGCATTTCAGTTTTGCTAGTAGTTTAATAATTTAGTTTTGATCATACCTCAGTATTCGAAATTACTGACAGTAATTTCATTTTACTTTCTGTGAATTTCTTAGTAAATTTATCATTTCAAATTTAAACCTTCCCCGTAGGATCGATATTCGGGGCTTAAATAGAAAGTCTTTTATTATTTGATAATGATACATATACTTGCGTAGTATCCCAACATTAATTGCTTAAATTGCCAATTTAGTTTTGATCAATTAACACTTAAAGTACATATTTTTAATAATCTTTAGGTTCTTTTAAGTAAAGTCCAAAAGTGTTAAGTTTTGAATCTTATTATTAACTTAATAAATTTAATCTTCTCTAAATGACATTTATCTACTTTTAACAATTAATGATAAGCCATTTGGAATAACCAACATGCCTAACAAAAGTTACCAAATGAAAACTTAATCTTATACCAAACTATGTTAATTACCTTTCAAATTCACAACAAGCTACATTTTTCTCTCTCAAACTTATTTTTTTTCACACGTGTATAATAGAAAGTGGCAGCAAATGAAAAACTAGGTAAGAACAAGAATAAAAAGGCAAATATAGAAGTAGTCACATGAACCTTAGAAACAAGAATGTGAAATATATAACAATGCATAAATCACTCCATGGAGGGACAATACACAAAATTAATTAAAAATAAAATTTTAAAGAAAATTTCAAAGCAAACTTCAAAAAAATATTCAAAACAAACACAAAAAGTAAAACTGATCAACATATCAAATAACGTTTGAGTCGCCTGCCAAGATAGCACCTGGTTTAACGACCTCAGTCTGACAAAAATAGCTTCCTCCAGAATCAAAATTCTAAATAGTAAAAACTAATCAACCGTCCAATGTTTATTACTCTTGGATTTTATTCTAAGTCCTCGAATTTTATTTTTTATTGCAACTTTTCCCTCTCAATTAGATAGCAGCATTCTAGGGGGTTTGTAGGGGGTATGTTCAGATTTTCATTCTTAAGGGTGTTTTCTAAATCCAAAATTCTCCCAATGAATTCCCCTCTTTTAATATCAATGTTTCTGTTCAGATTATCATTCTTAAGGGTATTTTCTAAATCCAAAATTCTCCCAATGAATTCCCCTCTTTTAATATCAATGTTTCCTCTTTTAATATCATTGTTTTCTTCACAAGTTGCAAGAAATTGGTCCCTATAAGACAATTCAAGGTTCCATAAATTTTGGGGTAGGTTCTCCTTAAGTTTTTTAGGTTTAGGGTCTTCTATTAGGTCACTCCCGAACATTGAGCCAGTTTCTAACTCTTTCCCTTGTGACACTGCCATTGGTGATACTATAGGCCCAATTATCTACCTCACAATGCAAAGGGGTGCCATGAAAATGATCCAACTCATCATGCTCTTCAGTGATAAACTTTTCAAATTTAATTTTATGGTTCTTCCTACTCTTGACATCCCTTGGGGTTCATTGCTTAACAAGTTGGCTAACAATCCAACTTGATTTTCTATATTTTTTAGGGCATCATATTGGCTTTATAATTTTTTCCTCAGGTTTATCAATAGTTCCTCCAAATACTCATTTTCTTCAAGGTCATCACTATCATGGTTATCCCAACTTCCTAAAAGATCGACTTGGGTGCTCTCCTATTAATGGTTATCTACACTAAGGTTATTATTGTTCCAATAGAAACGTGGGTAAGTGTTGACCTCAATTTTGGTTGAGGTTTAGTTTTCCTTTTTAGTAGCCTAGGGTCTAGCCATAAGACTTTTCCTATTGACTATTCTTAGAAAACTATATCTAGAACCCTCATCACTAGAAATTCCAAACTCTTCTCTACTCAACTTGAAGTTCCACATGTTGGTCTCAACCTCTAAGTACTTAGTAGGTGGGGTCACTATGGGGGAAACTCAAGATGAGTCACCCATAGGACTACTGGACCTTAGGGTTAACCCTAGGTGTTGGTATGGAGCTAAGGCACTCACTACACTCACTACACTCATCTACACCCACAATCACTCACAACCCTAAACTCAAATTTCTAGCCTAGATTCCTTGATCTTTTTGGGATACTCATGTAGATGGTCCCCTAAACCCTCTAGCCCTAGGGCTATGGTTTAGCTAGAACCACTACATAGAGGATCCAAAATGGGGTTTCCATTGGTTCATGGCTTATTGGTGATGATTGGTACCTCAACTCTACCAAAATACCATCTTGGCCTTTTACCCATAAAACACCCCCAAATTACCAAAATACCCCTCTTGGACCCAAAATTCCAAAATCCCAAAAATTCCAAAACACCCCCATAATACCAAAATACCCCTTCATAGCTCAAAATCCCAAAAATTCCAAAAATTCTCAGAAAACCTTAATAAATCCTAAATATTCTCATTTTCATTTCTCTCCACTACTACATGACCCAATTTGGCCAATTTGACCATCTTTAACCAAAACCCCCAAATTTGCCTTTAAGGATACAAATTTCCCAAATCCAATTCAAATGTCCATCAATTTGATCTCTATGGATTCAATTCTAATCTTAAACTCAAATTCACTTTTTATATGATCAAATTAAACCAAATATAAGCTCAATTGGTCCATGATTTGAACCCAATTTTGATTTGGGTCAAAACCCCAATTTTAACCATATGACCTAATCTCACCAAATTTAACTCATAGCCTAGTCAATTGGCCTCAATTAATGTTGAAAAATCTTTATAACATTCATATACATCAAAATCANTGGTCCAAAATCCCAAAAATTCCAAAAAATCCTAAAAGAATTCCAATAAATTCCAAATATTCTCAATTTCTTTTCTCTCAACTACCACTTGACCCAATTTTGCCAATTTTACCATCTTTATAAAAAATCCCCAAATTTGCCATTAAAGACCCAAATTTCCTCAACCAATGTCCATCAATTTGATCTCAATTGACCCCAATTTCAATCCTAAACTAAAATTAACTTTTGATATGACCAAATTAAGCAAAATACAAGCTCAATTGGCCCATGATTTGAGCCAATTTTGAACCCATAGCCTAGTCAATTGGCCCCAATTAATGTTGAAAAATCTTGATAACATTCCTAGAAAATCAACCATCAAATGGCCTTGCTGAAGCCTCATATCCATTTGATTTTGGCCTAAATCCAAAATTCCCAAATTTAGCCCCAAATTGATAAAGTCCCCAAAATTCACCCAAATGATTGCCTTAACCCCCAAATTGGCATCCAATTCATGTTGAAGACTCTTCATAGGGTCCCTATTGACCATTTATAACAATCAATTTGGACTTACCCCAAAGGCTAACCCAAGTTAGACCCAAGCCTAGCCCAACATAACCAAACTGATTAAGGTTCAAAACTCTCTCAAAGAGACCGACCAATTGAACTCAAAATCACGTCAACCCTTCACCAAAAATCTTTATAACAATCATCTACACAATTTTGATCAATAAATTGGGTCAATTGACATGGTTAACCTAGCTCAAAGCAAGTCTTGGTCATTTGCACCCACTTGGACCCATGCACTACATGTGACCTAACCACCATAAAGTCACCAAATTTACTCCATCCCAGTCATTAGTTGGACTTAGTGACAAGTACAAACACCATGAAACCACCTAAATCAAGCCATGGACCAAAGGTCCCCCAAATTAAGGGTATTATTTCCAAAAATGCACATGCTTAAGATATCCTTGCCAAATCAAAGCACATTTGCATTAAATTGTTGTGATGGATTCCTCTGGGTTCCTTGAGCTCCTAGCCACCTCCCCCTGGCTGGCTGGCTAGCCTAGTGGCCGGGAAAGCTCAAAACTAAGAGCCACCCCCATGGAACCTCACCCAAATCAAACTTAGAGGCTAGCTCATCCAAATCAAATTGAAGAGCTCCTCTGCCCTCCACCTAAGCACCACAATGCACCCAAACTTATGCCCTGAGAGCCTCCCCATGGCCTGTTTTATAAAACTCACCTCCACGGTCATGGGAGGGGATGCAAAATTTTTCTCAAAGGGAGCCTCTCAAATCACTCACAGAGCTTCCTTGAGATCTCCATAGCCCATTCCAGTCACTCCACTGTCTTGATTCCCCCCTGTACAACCCTAATTTTGAGCTTAAAAATTAGGGCAGAAATAGGACACCTCTCAAAACTCCACCAAAGTTCAATTACTTGTGCCCACACATTTACAACAGCAAGAGAAGCGAAGCCTCATCAAATTACCCGCAGAAATAACCTCCACCATAGCTCTAGACCAACACCTAAAATTGAGCTTGGTCGAATTCATACTTAGGCCTTACACCAAGATCAGGGACTCAATCCCTAGCCTCCTTAGACCCCAACAAACGTGTTAAACCCCTCTAATCAAAGCTTCACTTCTCAGAGAAAAGGTATAAAACCTCACCTTATCCTGAGCCTATTTTGATTCTCCATTTAATTAGGCTTAATTTAATTGCATGATTACTATATGGATATGTTCGCCTCACTTAGACGAGTCCATAAGACCAAACTTGAAGTGATTTGGTTGAGTCTAGGTTGAGATCTTAAGGCTTTAGTATAGACGGTCACATGATCATTCTATCGGGGATGATGAAGGGGAGCCGTTAGATCGAGCGTGTATCAATTGGACGGAGGAGATCGAGCCGGACAGTGCTCCTAGACATAAAATGCGAGTCGAGTCAGCAGCTACATGATGGCGGCATCCAACCAGAGCACGCCATGAATGCCTTTGGAGCTGCCTAGGATGTAGTCAGCACGCGCGGTTTAAATAGATAAATAGGGTTTTTTCTTATTTATTTAAATACCTCTAATTTAGAAAATTTGTAACTTTGTGTAAAAAAAAATAAAAAAAAAAATAAAATAAAATACCTCCTAGCTTAGTAAACAGAGGAGAATAATGTGGAATAAATTTCAAGTCCATTTGATGCATATTTTATTTTTAATTAATTAAACACTGTTTCAAATCATTTGATTCTCCATGCATATTGACACATCACCTTGGCTTGAAACTTTGGCATGTTGTAGCCTCTATCAAGGAAAACATCCTCTAATTTTTTCAAAGTCAGAGGAGGTTCCTATACAGAGATCCATATTTTTTAAGATCTTGTACATTATATCCTTAAAATAATCATGGAAATTAGCATATTAATTAGAAAATCCTAATAAAATTTTGGATGGTCCACCATGACTAGAGAAGCCTTTGGAAATAATTTCATGGGTGAAGTCATTTACAATGCACTTAAATTTTACAAACACTAAATCACTAAAAGTAATTAATTTTAGAAAATATAAACATTTAAATGACCTGATTTTTAATCTTCACTGTGATTTGTGACCCAGAGAACTCATCATAAAAAATTCAAAATATTTTGAGTTCATTTGATAACTTAAATTGATTTTCAAAGATATACATCATTTTTGGCACTTATATGATTTTCTTAAAAATCAAAATATAACTCAAACATTTATAAAAACTTATTTTTTGAGTTTTCTATGATCAGGATATTTTATAAAAATAAAATGATATTTAAAATAAAAACTTGATTTTTAGCCTATTTTAAATATTTAAATAATTAAAAATTCATAAAAATCACAAAAATAATAAAGCTCATGGAAATGTTCTAAATTGCTTCCTAATCACTTAAGAATAATTAAAATATTTTTCTTGATTTTCTAAATAAGGATATTGAATTTTAAAGCTTAAAAATAATTTTTTAAAGCTAACAATAAGTTTTCACAAAAATAATTCCAATAAATCAATGAAAAATAAAAAAAATATTAAATTTTCTCCTCTGACTTCTCTAACCTCAGAGAGATTTTTCAAAAATAGAAAACTTAATTTTCACCATTTAAAATATTTTATTTTTATTAAATAGCCCAGAACTTAAAATAATTTCAATAAATCACAGAGAATTCAAACAATTATGACATTTGATCCAAAGCCTTATCTGGTTTAAGTATACCTCCAGTAAAAATTTCAAAGGATTATAATTTACCTTGGCTAGGTTAGGAATTTACTTTGAAAAATCTTATTTTTGCATGAAAATAATTATATAAAATAAATTAAATTCTGAAAAATCACATTTTCTCCTTTTTTTGCATTAAAATAATTATATAAATTAAATTAAATTTTGAAAAATCACATTTTCTCCTCTTATTTTTGCATTAAAATAAATATGTAAATTAAATTAAATTTTGAAAAATCACATTTTCTCCTCTGATGTCTTAAATTGCCCATTAATGAGTAGATAAAAATTTTAAAGTCATTTGAATTGAATTTGATAAATTATGAAGTGTTAGAGCCTCATGGCTGAAAAATCACATTTTCTCCTTTGATGTCTTAATTGACCCATGAATGAGGTAGGATAAAAATTTGAGAAATCACATTTTCTCCTCTGATGTCTTAATTGACCCATGAATGAGGTAGGATAAAAATTTCAAAGTTTTCTCTGATGTCTCAATTGACCCATGAATGAGGTAGGATAAAAATTTCAAAGTCATTTGAATTGAATGTCTCAATTGACCCATGAATAAGGTAGGATAAAAATTTCAAAGTCATTTGAATTGAATTTAACAAATTATGAAGTGTTAGAACCTTAGGGGCAAATGTGTAATTTTGGGAATTTAGCCTTAATTAACATTTAGGCTTAAGTCAAGGGGGGAAATGGGTAACCTCTGATCTTAATCAATTTATTTGATGCTTGAAACACAATGAGTTAATTGGTAGAAACCAATCTCACCTTCCTCATTAAAAAGATAAGTTAATAAATTTCTAAATCATTAAAAATTTGGAAGTTTATTAAAATTAAATGATCCTGGACTTAGGGGTATGAGTTTTGAAGTCAATAGTTAATCAATTTAATACCACTATTTTGATGTTCAAATAAAATTCAAATCTTGAATCATGCCCACTTAAAGCTAAAACTTTTCTAAACTAAATAAGCACTCACCTAGGTCTTAAGGGCTTAGTGGTGACTTAGGCCAAATCAAAATTGAATAAATGAGGATTAGAGAAATAAACATAATTAAATCAAACATCCTTGAAACACCACTAAGCTCAATTAGGATTAAAAATTTGGCTAACTGTTCAAATTACACTAACTTCCCCTTCAAGGGAATTCACTCACATAATTTTTAAATTAAATGATAAATGATAATTAACCTATTCTTAAAGATAATTGAGACATCAATGTTCACTGAGCATTAAGGGTATTTATAGGATGACTTATTAAGTAACATAATAAGTTTAAAAGAACTTGGGATTTTCCACCAGGCAGCGAGAGAGTAGCACGGACCTGCTTCTTTCTCTAGATCTGTTGGATACCTCAGAGATCTACTAACTTAATATGATTTGCTTAACAAAATCATCCTTAATTAAACTTCTAAAGGACCCGCCAAGATATGACATAGGTTTAGGAAAGCTACCAAAACTTTACTTTTCCGGCTCTTCATAAACTGCCTTGACATGCATTTTAAGTTTCAGGTGGTGAAACGAGAAGACTCGCGAGGTACACTTTTACAGTTTTCAGCGTTGTCTTTCTTGTTCTTTCATACTGTGTTTCTCATACTGTAGTTTTATACCTGCAAATTTGCATGCTAAACAATGATGTCACCCAGCATGAAAACTAAAACTATCAGGATAACCAAAACCATAATCAAAATCAAAACTAAAATCAACCAAGATAAAATTTACCGTCACAACATTCAAAATATGAAACAACTCAAAATTTAATCACAAACATCACACAGAACTACAATTGTAACTAAAATAAGATGTCTCTATCGGATGATCAGGAATCCCTCAGAGGAGGTAACTGATGGTTGCTAACGAGGCTTTCCGCGGTTTAAATGAAATTATGAAACTCATTAAGTTGAGTTTAGTAAGTTCATTTGGACTAAGTGAATCCAATAGAAAATAGTGATGTCAGAATGAGGGAATCATATGATCTTAACTGGTTTTGCTCTAATCAACTTTAAATATGCCCTCATAAAATTTAAAGAACTTCAACCATAAGGCCACCTGATTTGACATTAAAACTTGACACACTAGAAAACTCAAACTCATCGCGGCAGGAGCTTGGAGCTAGCATGGTGGGCGTTGCGGCAAGGAGCTTGGAGCTAGCATGGTGGGCAGCACGACCATCTTCAACAGCAAAACCTGTCGTCGCAGCAAGGAGCTTGGAGCTAGCATGGTGACAAGGAGCTTGGAGCTAGCATGGTGGGCAGCACGACCATCTTCAACAGCAAAACCTGTCTTCGGTGAGGACTTGGAGCTAGCATGGTGGGGCAGACGGCCATCTTCAACAGCAAAACCTGTCTTCCTAGCTAAACCAATCTTCCTTCCTTAGACTTAAACAATAAAGCCATAGATGTCTTCCCCAGCTAAACCAATCTTCTTTCCTTAGACTTAAACAACAAAGCCATAGGACTTCGAGGTTGCTTGCTGTTGCGGCAAGGAGCTTGGAGCTAGCATGGTGGGCAGCACGACCATCTTCAACAGCAAAACCTGTCGTCGCAGCAAGGAGCTTGGAGCTAGCATGGTGACAAGGAGCTTGGAGCTAGCATGGTGGGCAGCACGACCATCTTCAACAGCAAAACCTGTCTTCGGTGAGGACTTGGAGCTAGCATGGTGGGGCAGACGGCCATCTTCAACAGCAAAACCTGTCTTCCGCGAGGAGCTTGGAGCTAGCATGGTGGGCAGCACGGCCATCTTCAACAGCAAAACCTTTCTTCAACTAAACCAATCTTCCTTCTTTAGATTTAAACAACAAAGCCATAGGACTTCGAGGTTGCTTGCTTTGCAAGGTAAATCCTTACCTTATCTTTAGGCCTTTGCATAGCCCTACTATACAGTATAAGCCCTAACTCGTCTTAAGATTCTGAGTTGTCGTTTGTCAAGACCTAAGTCCTCGCATCTTCTAGGTTATTTGTGTGATCGTTTCACAGAAATGTAAGCCCTAACAAATAAAATTGGCAAGATGAAACACTTAAATTTTTTCTCCTCTAAATTTAAGCCAAACTTTAGGATAGCTTGGGAAGTCACCGGGGTTCTCCTCTGGATCCATGACACCCCATAGTTTTTCCTCCTTTGGACTCTACAATAAAATGTTCCAAATTTGAACCAATCCCCTTTCACACCTCTACATNAAAGTTAAAATTCACCGCCACAACATTCAAAATATAAAATAAATTAAAATTTAATCATAAAAATCACCCAAAACTACAATTGCAATTAAATTAAGATTTTTCTATCAGATGATCAGGAATTCCTTGGAGGAGGTAACCAACGGTTACTAACGAGGCTTCCCACTATCTAAATGAAATTATGAAACTGATTAAGTTGAGTTTAGTAACTTCATTTGGACAAAGTGAATCCAATAAAAAATAGTGGTGCTCGAACGAGGGAACCATAGGATCCTAACCAGTGTTGATCTAATCAACTTTAACATGCCCTAATAAAATTTGGAGAAATACAACCATAGGGCCACCTAATCTGACATCATAACTTGACACACTAACAAACTCAAACTTGTCGCGGCAAGGAGCTTGGAGTTAGTATGGTGGGCAGCACGACCATATTCAAAAGCAAAACCTATCTTCCCCAGCTAAACCAATCTTCCTTCCTTAGATACAAGCAACAAAGCCATAGGACTTCAAGGTTGCTTGCTTATGCAACGAAAGTTCTCACCTTATCTTTTGGCCGTTGTATAGCCCTGCTATACAATATAAGCCCTAACTTGTCTTAGGATTCTGAGGTCGTTCGTCATAACCTAAACCCTCACATCTTTCAGGCTATTTGTGTGATAGTTTCACATGAATGTAAGCCTTAACTAATAAAATTGGCAAGATGAAAAACTTAAATATTTCTTTTCAGAAATGAAGCCAAACATTAGGATAGCTTGGATAGTCACCGGGGTTCTCCTCTGGATCCATGACATCACCTAGTTCTTCCTCTTTTGGACTCTACTACAAAATGTTCCAAATTTGAACTAATCTCATTTCACACCTCTACGTCTGATCTCATTGAAAAGTCCTACGCTTTGAAACTCCATGGAGATAATATTTCCTGATTTTTATCGAGAGTCTTCTTAAGTGACTTTTGTCATTTAAGATGTAATTAACTATAGGGGCTTGCCCTTNCAAAAGTCCTACCATTTGAAACTCCTTGAAGATAATATTTCCTGATTTTTATTGAGAGTCTTCTTAAGTGGCGTTGGTCATTTAAGATGTAATTAACTATAAGGGCTTGCCCTTATAGGAAGCATGTCCGAACCCAGCTTTATATGAACCCTATTTAATCCTTTATATTAAATAGGGGAACTTGTCGGCAAATACAAAGGTTTCAGAGACCAANAAAATATAAACCCTATTTAATCCTTTATATTAAATAGGGGAACTTGTTGACAAATACAAAGGTTTCGCAGACCANGTCCTCAAATCTTGTGTTTATCTATTGGGATAGATACAGGATTTAAGGTACAGTGCTCTTTCATTCTAAACTATAAAAAATATGGGGTCAGTTTGATTTCATACTTCAACGTCCTTCCGAAGCGAGCGACGGGATTTTNTCGCAGACCAAACGGACGTCATACTTTCCTTAGTTCATTTGATCGAGCATCATCCTCAAGTCTTGTGTTTATCCTTCGGGATAGATACAGGTGAGGTACAGTGCTCTTTTATTTTAAACTATGAAAAATATAGGGTTAGTTTGATTTCATACTTCAACGTCCTTCCGAAGCGGGCGACGAGANCGTCATACTCCTTAGTTTATTTGATCGAGCCTCTCCTCAAGTCTTGTGTTTATCCTTCGTAATAGATCCAAAATTTGAGGTACAGTGCTCTTTCATTTTAAACTATAAAAAATATGGGGTCAGTTTAATTTCATACTTCAACGTCCTTCCGAAGCGGGCAATGAGATTTCAATTCTGGCGACCTACAGCTTCTTATGGGCAACTCCCCACAAACCAACCCCGAAATAACACCAACAGCTTCTGGCGACTCTGTTGGGGATAAGCTTCTCTCTCCATTCAAATAAAAAAATATTATTTTCACACATCGGTAATATGTCCATGTCCCTCTTGGACCAAATTACCCTTCTTCCGTTGGCATATCTTGGGAAAGTACAACCAACTCCTTGGACTTCAGGACTAGCTGTTCAACCATCTTTGAACAGAAGAAAGTACAGCTAACTCCTTGGACTTCAGGACTAGCTGTTCGACCATCTTTGAACAGAGGGGTTCAGAAGGCCACTAAGGGTACAACCAACTCCTTGGACTTCAGGACTAGCTGTTCAACCATCTTTGAACAGAGGGGTTCGGTTAACTCCTTGGACTTCAGGACTATCTGTTCAACCATCTTTGAACAGAGGGGTTCAGGAGGCAACTTCAGGACTAGCTGTTCAAACCATCTTTGAACAGAGGGGTTCAGAAGGCCATTAAAGACTCCTTAAATTTTCATGTGGGGTCGGACCCTCAATAGTTGTGCCGGTGGACTAGTTCCACCCGGGCATTTTTCTGCCACTAATTGGGTCCCGTACTGGATCCTAAAATATTTTACATCTCTCTTTCAAATTTGATTTACTATTCTGCAAATTAAATTAAATCGTGTTGTGTTGCGCGCACTTTTAAATTTTCTTATATTAATTAAATTTTAGACCTTTTTAAACAAATATGTTAAAAATACCAATAAATTAAGACCCGCCCAGTCTACAGATCAAGCTCTATTCTCGGTGCTTGCACTAAAGATTACGAGGATTTTTGGCCATATAGCAAACCCTAAAACTTTTTGTTTTGAAGTCCGCTGCAATGGCCTACTCAATGTTGACCTTTTCCTGCAACCTGCCAATGGACCGCAGCGCCCGTAAAGTCGCTCCCACCAACAAGTTCGGGGCGAGATTTGAAGATCTCGAGGTCATCCTCGGGAAAGCCCCATTCGTGGAAATGAAGATCGCTGCTTCGAAAATACAAGAACCGTCTGTAGAATTCAGTTTAAACTGCCTTCAAGACTTCCCTGCCTGCAAGAAGGCTAAAGCTACTACCATCGCGACACTCATCAAGCCTGCTATCCCCGCTGCTGCTAAGGGGAAAGAAGTGATGATCATTGAAGACCCGACTGAAGGATTAACTGTCCCGCCACCCCTGTTTGAAATTGGGTCAAGCTCAAGGGCTGTACCACTGGCCCGAACTCAAAGGAGGAACCGTAATAGAAGAGTTCGGAGGGCCATCAAAGCCCATACTCCTAAAAACACACCCATTGAGGAGGAGCCTCATCAAATTAAAGAGGTGTTACCAGAAATTTATCCATTCCTACGAGGGAGTAGATTCCATCCTATGACAGATACTGATGGATATGAGAGTATCCAGAAGATCGCTTCCGCGTTACCATCACTTCATGGACATGGTGAGGAGGGAAAGAAGTTCACTCCTATCACTCAAGTTAGCGTAGTTTTTAGAAGGCTTGCTACCAAGGAAGGATGTTCTGTTGGTGAATTACTTAAGCGAGTGGGACATGCGATTTCCCCTCGTATGAAAAAAGAAATTTTGAAGGATGTTAAGTATGTTAGAAAGTCTCACAAGTCGACTGAAAAGTCACCGATCCGTATTCCTGTCTGGTTCCATTTGGGAAACCGAGTTAATACTGCTATAGTAACCACCGATCATACCACCACCAAGCCCGCAGGTTGTCGACCAATTAACTTGAGACTGGGACCGAGGATCTTACCCAACATTCCTGCAATCCCGGAGACAAAGACAAGACAATCACCTGACACTGTAGCAGATCTACACCACGGAAAGCATACCTTCCCTCGACATATTGATGTCTCTACTAAGAGGTCCCATCCTAAGACATCATCGTCAAAGAAGAAGAGGGTATGGGTACCCAAGGTCGCTGCACCGATAGAGTTCAGTGAGCCTGCAAGACAGGATGTAAAGCTAGTGCCTGAGATATTTGACAACGTCGAAACATGAGCCAACGAGATGGAGGAACAAATATAAGATGTCCATCAGGGTCCTCCAGATCTTAAAGCAATCAAGTAATCAATAACTGAAGAGAAAGTTGAGAAACTCAGGATTGAGATTTCCGTGTTAGCTCGTATCCAGTTGAGAAACTCATGATTGAGAAGTTCATTTCCCCTGGCTCAGTGAATAGAGGAGAATAATGTAGAATAAATTTCAAGTCCATTTGATGCATATTTTATTTTTAATTAATTAAACACTGTTTCAAATCATTTGATTCTCCATGCATATTGATACATAACGTTGGCTTGAAACTTTGGCATGTTGTAGCCTCTATCAAGGAAAACATCCTCTGATTTTTTCAAAGTCAAAGGAGGTTCCTATACTGAGATCCATATTTTTCAAGATCTTGTACATTATATCCTTAAAATAATCATGGAAATTAGCATATTAATCAGAAAATCCTAAGAAAATTTTGGATGGTCCACCATGACTAGAGAAGCCTTTGGAAATAATTTCATGGGTGAAGTCATTTAAAATGCACTTAAATTTTACAAACACTAAATCACTAAAAGTAATTAATTTTAGAAAATATAAACATTTAAATGACATGAATTTTAATCTTCACTGTGATTTGTGACCCAGAGAATCATAAAAAGTTCAAAATATTTTGAGTTCATTTGATAACTTAAATTGATTTTCAAAGATAAACATCATTTTTGGCACTTAAATGATTTTTTTAAAAATCAAAATATAACTCAAAAATTTATAAAAACTTATTTTTTGAGTTTTCTATGATCAGGGACATTTTATAAAAATAAAATGATATTTAAAATAAAAACTTGAGTTTTAGCCTATTTTAAATATTTAAATAATTAAAAATTCATAAAAATCACAAAAATAATAAAACTCATGGAAATGTTCTAAATTGCTTCCTAATCACTTAAGAATAATTATAATATTTTCCTTGATTTTCTAAATAAGAATATTGATTTTCAAAGCTTAAAAATAATTTTTTTAAGCAAAAAATAAGTTTTCACTAAAATAAATCCAATAAATAAAAAAAAGTAAAAAAAATAAATTTTCTCCTTTGAGTTCTCTAACCTCAGAGAGATTTTTCAAAAATACAAAACTTAATTTTCACTATTTAAAATATTTTATTTTTATTAAATAGCTCAGAACTTAAAATAATTTCAATAAATCACAGAGAATTCAAAAAATTATGATATTTGATCCAAAGCCTTATCTAGTCTAAGTATACCTCCATTAAAAATTTCAAGGGATTATAATTTACCTTGGTTAGGTTAGGAATTTTCTTTGAAAAATCCTATTTTTGCATGAAAATAATTATATAAAATAAATTAAATTCTGAAAAATCACATTTTCTCCTCTGATATCTTAATTGACCCATGAATGAGGTAGGATAAAAATTTCAAAGTCATTTGAATTGAATTTGACAAATTATGAAGTATTTGAACCTTAGGGGCAAATGTGTAATTTTAGGAATTTAGCCTTAATTAACATTTAGGCTTAAGTCAAGGGGGGAAATGGGTAACCTTTGATCTTAATCAATTTATTTGATGCTTAAAACACAAGGGGTTAATTGGTAGTAACCAATCTCACCTTCCTCATTAAAAAGATAAGTTAATAAAATTCTAAATCATTAAAAATTTAGAAGTTTATGAAAGTTAAATGATCCTCGACTTAGGGGTATGACTTTTGAAGTCAATAGTTAATCAACTTAATACCCCTATTTTGATGTTCAAATAAAATTCAAATCATGAATCATGACCACTTAAAGCTTAACCTTTTCTAAACTAATTAAGACACTCACCTAGGTCTTAAGGGCTTAGTGATGACTTAGGCCAAAGAAAAATTGGCTAAATGAGGATTAGAGAAATAAACGTAGATAAATCAAACATCCTTAAAACACCACTAAGCCCAATTAGGATTAAAAATTTGGCTAAGTGTTCAAATAACACTAACTTCCCCTTCAAGAGAATTCACTCACATATTTTTCAAATTAAATGATAAATGATAATTAACCTATTCTTAGGGACAATCGAGACATCAATGTTCACTGAGCATTAAGGGTATTTATAAGATGACATATCAAGCAACATAATAAGTTTAAAAGAACTCGGGATTTTCCACCAAGCAGTGAGAGAGTAGCACAGACCTGCTTCTTTCTCTAGATCTGTTGGATACCTCGGAGATCTACTAATTTAATATGCTTTAATTAACAAAATCATCCTTAATTAAACTTCTAAAGGACCCGCCAAGATATGACATAGGGTTAGGAAAGCTACCAAAACTTTACTTTTCCTGCTCTTCATAAACTGCCTTGACATGCATTTTAAGTTTCAGGTGGTGGAACGAGAAGACTCGCCAGGTACACTTTTAAAGTTTTCAACCTTGTCTTTCTTGTTCTTTCATACTGTGTTTCTCATAATGTACTTTTATACCTGTAAATTTGCATTCTAAACAATGAGTTCACCCTGCATGAAAACTAAAACTATCAGGATAACCAAAACCATAATCAAAATTAAAACTAAAATCAACCAAGATAAAATTCACCGTTGCAACATTCAAAATATAAAACAACTTAAATTTAATCACAAACATCACACAAAACTACAATTGTAACAAAATTAAGATGTCTCTATACGATGATTTGTAATCCCTCGGAGGAGGTAACCTAGGTTGCTAACGAGGCTTCCCACAGTCTAAATGAAATTATGTAACTTATTAAGTTGAGTTTAGTAAGTTCATTTAGACTAAGTGAATCCAATAAGAAATAGTGATACCGGAACGAGGGAATCGTAGGATCCTAATCGGTGTCGCTCTGATCAACTTTAAATATGACTTCATAAAATTTAAAGAACTTCAACCATAAGGCCACCTGATTTGACATTATAACTTGACACATTAGAAAACTCAAACTAGTCACGGCAGGAGCTTCGAGCTAGCATGGTGGGCAGCACAGCCATCTTCAACAATAAAACCTGTCTTCCCCAGCTAAACCAATCTTCCTTACTTAGACTTAAACAACAAAGCCATAGGACTTTGAGGTTGCTTGCTTATGCAACGTAAATCCTTACCTTATCTTTAGGCCTTTGCATAGCCCTGCTATACAATCTAAGCCCTAACTCGTCTTAGGATTCTGAGATTATCGTTTGTCACAACCTAAGTTCTCACATCTTCCAGGCTATTTGTGTGATCGTTTCACACAAATGTAAGCCCTAAATAATAAAATTGGCAGGATGAAACCCTTAAATTTTTTCTCCTCTAAATTTAAGCCAAACTTTAGGATAGCTTGGGAAGTCACTAAGGTTCTCCTCTGGATCCATGAAACCCCATAGTTCTTCCTCCTTTTGAATCTACAATAAAATGTTCCAAATTTGAATCAATCCCCTTTCACACCTATACGTCCGATTTCATTAAAAACTTTTACCATTGGAAACTCCTTGAAGATAATATTTCCTGATTTTTTTCGAGGGTCTTCTTAGGTGACTTTTGTCATTTAAGATGTAATTAACTATAGGGGCATGCCCTTATAGGAAGCATGTCCGAACCCAGCTTTATATAAACCCTATTTAATCCTTTATATTAAATAGGGGAACTTATCGGCAAATACAAAGGTTTCACTACCAAACGGACGTCATACTTTCCTTAGTTTATTTGATCGAGTCTCATCCTCAAGTATTGTGTTTATCTTTCGGAATATACATAGGATTTGATGTACAGTGCTCTTTCATTTTAAACTATGAAAAATATGGGGTCAATTCAATTTCATACTTCAACATCCTTCTGAAACGGGCGATGGGATTTCAATTCCGGCGACCGACAGCTTCTTACGGGCAAGTCCCCACAAACCAACCCCGAAATAACACCGACAAACCTATATGTTCATTGCCAATCCATGGGAGATATTAGAGGAGGTGAAAGCACTGAAGATGAAGCAGAATGACTGAAGACTTTGAGTTCTCTACTTGCTTAAGAATATTTATGTATTTGATGTAATTTTGTGGATTTGATTTAATTTGGTTTAGTTTATTTTTTATTTAGAATTCTAAACTTTGATTATGTGTATAGTTTTGTGTCAGCATTTAGTTTTGTGGCTTGATTTCGATGTTGATTTATAATTAGTTTGCTTAATAGGTGTGAATGTGTGATTTGTGAAATGTGTTTGTAAAAAATGTATTTTTATATATAAAAGTTAGTTTGTTGTCGTTTGTGAAAATGATTGTTTGTGAAATATTTATTTGTGAATTGTTGTTAGATAAAAATTTATGTTTAAAAATACTAAAAAAACTTTAGAGTAAATTAAAAGGAAATTGAAAATTTGAAAAAAATCAAAATAGTGAAGTTTGGGCCTTCAGCGCCGACGACGCCTTCGACCCGAGAGCAGTAATAACCCTTTTAATTCGTGATTTTTACCACAAAAATTCCATTTTTACCACAAAAATTCCATTTTTACCCCTAAAGTCACCTTGAACCTTTGGTTTTTACACCTAAGGCTTGATTTTGGGCGGATTTGAGGCGATTTAGAGGCAAAGGAACTTCGGTTTTCATTTTCTCTAGGTAAGAGCTACAATTTAAAGTAAAATTTTTTGACTTTTGATCCGACTTTTTTGTTATGATAGATTGTGTAAAATTTAAATAAATATAATCAATTAATATTAAGATTTTATGCAAGTATACGTATCGTTATCAACTAATAATAGACTTTCTATTTAAGCCTCCAATATCGATTCTACGGGGAAGGTTTAAATTGGAAATGACAAATTTGCTAGGAAATTCACAGAAAGTTAATTGAAATCACTGTGAATAATTTTAATTGTTGAGATGTAATCAAAATTAAATTTTTAAACTATTATCAGATCAATTATGCAAAATTTAAAAGAGTAAATATTTAAAACAGTAAATACTAATCTATTAACTATGTCTATATAATGGAGATTCTTATGTGAAAAAGCATCATTTCCACTACAATGAGGCTATGACAAAATGAGAAGAGATAAATGTTCATAATATGTATTGTGCCAAAAAAGAGTAATTTTAATTCTCTACCTACAGTGCATAGAAAATCATTGGCTAATCTTAGTGTTTAGTCCAAAAATCAATGGCTAGGCTAGGAGGATGCCGGCTCCCACTCCAGAGCTCCCACTTTCCTTCACCTGAAGGCTAGCTCTCATTTCAAATTTTAAACACTAAGACTAAATTGAAGATTTTAGTCTGTCACCCTAAAAGTTCTCTAATTCTACACCGAACAAAGAATAATTCCCTATTTAGTAGCTCTTAATTCCATAAATGATGTTCTCCTTCATGGAATCAAATATGATCCTTACTTTGTTGTAGAACTCATACTCCATTTTCCGGATCATATGTTTCACAAAACATTTTAACAATTTAATTGGTCAGATCAAAAAGTAAATTAAGTTCGTAGTTGAAAAATCATCACAATTTATTTAATAATTTAATATTGGCACATTCATGTTATGTCTTCATTTCACCATATCTCAGAGTAGGGAGAAAGATAGAGGGAACTACTCAGACTTCATGAGAAAGAAATAATAGAACACAAATTTCATATATAAAAGAAAGTTCATACAACACTGATAAACAAACAATACTTATCTAAAAACTCTTTCTCAAAGCAAATCTCTTGTAGCTTTTCCTTAGAAATGCAAGAAGAAGATATCTCTCACTTTTCTCCTTCTCCAACACTCTTACTGAAAGTTTCACACTAGATCTCACCACAAAAACTCTAAACTATGAAAGCAAAATCACTAACTGACTCCAATATGGAAGTGAAATAGAATGATGTGGTGCAAAAAATGAAAGTAGAGTGAAAAATGTAGAGGAGTGCTTCTTCTGATGAAATTTGGCCCCAAATAGAGCCCAAGGTCGGTTCTCCAAGAGGTACCTCCAAAAACTCTTCAAAATGTTGTCCAATTACATTGAACTTTCTAGAAACGAGGTCTGCACCGCCTTTGGAGCTTGTCTGGCGCCATTGGAGTTGAGTAAAAAATCTTCGCGTTAATTTGTTCTACGTCGTTGGTGCTACCCTCGGCGCTGTCGGTGTTGAGCATTTCTTCAAAAAGTTCATTTTGACTCCAAATTTCATCCTTTTTGCTTTCTTTTTACTTTAAGTCCTAAAAATCAACAACCTGCAAGAATACATCAAAATACCTTCCATTAAAGTGCAATATCATCAAAAATAGGCATAAAATATGGGTCTAGAAATTCATATATTTTTGGTGTATCAAAATCCCCCAAACATACTAGTTACTTAACTCATTTACTACATAAAAATATGACTTATGATAAAGACCTTAACTTTTAGACTTCCATATTTTAGTTTTCCAAATATAATAGTATAACATAAGAAAAATTTAAAATAACTCTAGTTAATACTAAAGTTGTAAAGATATTCAATAATTAAGTCTAAGGTTTCTGATCCTCTATTTGTTTTAAGAAAAATTGCACTTGTTATGTTAAAGTCACTTAGCAAATTCATATGAAAAAGAACTTCATAAAACTTTATTAATAATTATGCTAACATTCAAATAAAAAGTTTAGAAATGTGTTCAAGTCTTTTTCCTTGAGTTGATTCAAGTGAATCGAATTTTTAATTAGGCATCTCCTCAAGCTTCTCTCCATATATATATTTTTTTCTTTTTCTTTTTTTTCAGGATCATTTTTAATCCCCTTTTTCTTTTATTTTATTCTTTTCTTCTCTTTTTTTATTTTTATTTTATATATGTCAGGATTACTATATTTGGATAGTCTTTAATAATTTTGAACTTCACTATCCTCTTCTTAAAGTTAAAAAATTTTTACATTTCTTCACCAAACAAATTTATATTGACTTAAAGATTTCATAAAGTTTACTTCTTTTCTTTTTACATGAATCTTTTAAGATTTTTAATACTTCAAAAAAACAAATTTCCTTTACTAAAAATAGAAAAACATAGTCTTATTCTCTTTTACCAAATATCTTAGCCCCTGAATTAACCTTTATTATTGAAAATTTTTACTTGAATTTACTATATATTTAGAAAAATAAATAGATTTATCCAAAGTTAACCTCTAATACCAAATGTCATGTTAATTTTAAATTTTGAAAATATAATTAAGTGAGAACAAATAAAATTAAGTTCTTTCTCTCTTTCTAAAAATGAATTTTCTTCTTCCCCCCTCCAAACTTAAATTTTTAAAAGATTTTTACATGAAGAGCTTTAAAAATGAAGGGTAAAAGAAAGCATTAAATACATAAAAAAAATTTATACGTGTTGGAGATTTTGATTTTTTAACATAAATTTTGAAAATACTGCAGGTACTAAAATGAAAGCTACAAGACTAAAAACATTAAATTGCACATAATACATATAAAATTTGCTGAGAATGAGCTAATCACAAAATAGAACAAAGTGCTGAAAATAACAACAGAACTAAACTAAATTTTAAAAATGAAAACAGTCTTCCACATTATACTTTCAGATATCCTAACAAACAAAGTATAAACAACATCACAACACAAATAATACAATCACACAGTACAAATACAAACAAACAAACAAAAAGATCACTAGTCAATATCATCTTCATCTTCATCTACAACCAACTTCTGCTGCTAATTTGTAGTAAACATAGGGTGAACAGGGAGTTGAACTGAATGTTCTCTCCTTAGGTATCTAACTAAAGCATCATCATAAGCAACATCATACTCAAATTTTTGTTGAATCAAATCATTAGTGTGAGAATTTCTGGCTTCCATATTATGCATCCTATAATCCATCATCAAAATATCTCCTTGTTGTATCATCATCTGATCCAAAAGTTCTCTGTCGCTGGGGTCACTAGAAGTAGGTCTATGAGAGGTAGAAGGAATATCCCTAGAAGTAGAAGGAATATCTCTAGCNGGGAAAACTATCGACAAATAAAATGGTTTTGTAGATTGAATGGATGTCATATATTTCTTAGTTTATTTAATCGAGCCTCATCCTCAAGTCTTTTGTTAATCCTTCGAGATAAACATAGGGTTTGAGGTATAGTGCTCTTTCATTTAAACTGTGAAAACTGTGGGGTTAGTTTGATTTCATATTTTTCTAAAACTTATATAAATATATGTAAATTAAAATGCTCTTCCGAAGCAGGCGACAGGATTTCAATTCAGGTGACCGACAGCTTCCAACGGGAAACTCCTCCAGCCAAAAGTAGTGACGACAGCTTCTGCCGACTCCATTGGGGATGAGCTTCTCTTTCCATTTAAATCAGAAAAAGCTATCTTCACATATCTATAATGTGTCATGTCCCTCATGAATCAAATTACCCTTCTTCCGTTTACATACCTTACCAATTTCTGTCTTGAAAAAGTACAGTCAACTCTTTGGACTTCAGAACCATCTGTTCAACCACCTTTGAATATGGAGGTTCAGTAGGCCATTAAGGACTTTTTAATCTTTTTGTGGAGTCCGACCCCCAATAGGTGTGTCAGCGGGCTAGTTCCACCTGGGCACTGTGCGTTGTTAAGTTGGTCCCGCATTGAGTCCTAAACACTTCACATCTCCTTTTCGACTTTGATTGGCTATTTTGCAAGTTAATTTGGATTACATCATGTTACGCGCACTTTAAAATTTTCTTGTAATTAAATGTTTCTACTTTTAAGCTACTTTTACAAAAAAATGTTTAAAATCCCCACAAACTAAATAAAAACTTACCTGGTATACAAATCGACCTCTATTAATTTTTAGTGCTTGCACTAAGATCACGAGGTTTTGGCTAAATAGCTAACCCCAGAGATTTGTCATTTTGAAACTGCTGCAATGGCATACCCAATGCTCACTTTTTCCTGCAACCTCTCGACGAGCCGCAATGCCCGCAATGTCGCTCCCACCATCAAATTTGGAGTAGGATTTGAAGATCTCGAGGTCGTTCTCAGGAAAACCCCGTTCATCATAATGAAAGTCATCACTCCAGAGGTTCAATAACCATCTGCCAAGTTTAACTTAAACTGCGCTCAAGATTTTCCATCTTACAAGAAGGTCAAGACTACTGCCAGCACAGCACCTACCAATCCTGCTGTTCCCGCTGTTGCTAAGGGAAAAGAAGTTATGATCTTTAAAGACCCGATTGAAGGATTGGTCATCCTGCCATCAATGTTTTAAATTAGATTAAGTTTGAGGACTATACCGCTAACTCAAACCTAAAGGAAAAATCGTAATAGGAGGGTTTGGAGGGCTACTAAAGCTCAGGCTGCTAAGGTGATACTTGTTGAGGAAGATCCTCACCAGGATGAACCAGCATTTCCGAAGACATATCCACTCCTGCGAGGAAGTAGATTCCATCCTTTAATCGGTACCAATGAGTACGAGAGTATCCAGAAAATTGCTGCTACTTTACCATCACTTCATGGGCATAGTGAGGAGAGAAAGAAGTCCACTACTATCACCCCATTCAGTTCAATTTTCAAGAGGCTAGCTGTCAAGGAAGGTTGTTCAGTTAGTGAACTACTTAAATGAGTGGGACGTGCAGTATCCCCTTGCATGAAGAAAGAAATTCCAAAGGACATAAAATATGCAAAATGATCTCTAAAGTCAATTGAAAACTTTCTCGCTCACATTCTCGTCTGGTTCTATTTGGGGAGCAGAGTTGATACCACCATTGTCACTACCGATTCTACCATTACTAGACCTGCAGGTCATTGAGTGGTTAAGTCACGACTGGGTCCAAAAATTCTACCAATCACCCACCTCAAAGCTATTCCTAAAGTCTCGGAGGAAAAGATAAAGAAATTACCCGATACTGTAGTCGGTCTGCACCGTGGGGAGCAAACTTCTCTTCGACATACCAATTTTTCTACTGAGACACTTCGTCTCAAGAAATCATCGTCAAAGAAAAAGGTATGTGTACCCAAGGCCGCTGTACCGATACGGTCTGGTAAGCCCACACAGCAAGAGCATGGAATAAAGTTAGGGTCTAAAGTATCTGACAATGTCGCAGCAATTGTCAGTGAGAAGGAGGAACAAGAGGAGGAGGTCTAGCGGGGTCCTCCTCCAGATCTTAAGGCAATTTAAGAATCAATAGTTGAAAGAAAATTTAAAAATCTCAGGGTTGAGATTTCTGAGTTGGCCCGGGAACATTGAGTCTCCTTTGATGATGATGAAGATTTTGACTATAATGATTACCTCAAAGATGATTTCATGGATGTCCATGTTATCGAGACCAGAGCCGCTACATGTATGCACGAGGCTCAACGACTCATCAAATAAAACACCGTAGATGAGTTGCGTAGGGCTATCCTTCTAAGGGATGAGCAAGTTAGCCAACTAGAGAAATGTATATAAGAGATGGCCGTAGCCATGACTGCTTTAGCCACAATTCAAGGACAATCTCAACCCCTACAGTTAGCCTCTCCAGAGATCAATAAACCAGAAATTATACATATTACATATGAAAGAAGAGAACTTGCCACAACAAATAGGGATGATCAACCAAAGAAGGATTCTTCATCGAGCTCCATACCAGAGAAGAAATTTAAGAAATGGTCAAGCAAGTTCGGGAGGTCATAACCCATTCTAAGGGTCTTGCATTGGTTTTAAAGGGTAGACCTTACCAAAAAAATTTTATGTCATACCCTTCCTAGGGGTTTTGTGTCCCCAAACTTTAAGATATTTGATGGGAATGGAAATCCTAGACAACACATAGCACAATTTTGAGCCATTTGTGGCAACACAAGAAGTAACAAGGCTTTACTCTTCCAGCAGTTTATCAGCATCCTGTCAGGGATTACTTTCATTGGTATAATGATTTGCCCAATGGACCGGTTAAGAAATTTACAAAGTTTGAACAATTATTTGTGAAGAGATTTGTCGGAGCGCAACACCATGTTTCTATAGGAGATCTCATGATGGAAAAGCAAAAGCCCAACACGACTTTGGTGGATTGCATCTTAAGGTGGAGAAACCTTAACATGATGTGTGAACCTTAACTAAAGGAACATCACGTAATTGAGATTTTACTCAAAAGCATTCATGGGCTAGTAGCTTTCATGCTTAAGGGACTCACCATTAAATCCATTGAGAAGCTACTCAGTAAAGCCAGCAGTCTTCAAGAAGAGATCAAACGTATGAATTCTCATGAGAAATCCAAGGTAACCAGAGTATTTGAAAAGAAGTAAGGAATAGTAGCGATGTCAATAAAGGGATACAACCAATGAAGATATATGCAGAAAATCCTCATTAATCTTCATCACAAAATGCTCATAAACAAAATATTCAGTCCAACCAGCGACCTCCTCAAGGAGGATCATCTCGAATAGAGAATAAAAGAATATCATTGGCAGAGTGACAGAAAGTGTGTTTTCCTTCAAAGATGAAGCAATATCAAAGACGTTCAAAAGTATAATGAAGAAACCTGAGTTCATACTACCAGATCTAAAGAAACCCAAAGAGGTCGATAAGAAGGATGAACCAAATTATTCCCCGTATCGCCGATTACTTGGACACACTGTAGAAGAGTATTTCGTCTTCAAGGGTTGGTTTGAGAAGAATTTTAAGGAAGGAAATATAATGATGCCGAAGGGATATTTAAATAAACCTAAAAAGGGTTCCATAAATATGATTTCGGCTGAGCTAATCTCTCCGATTGACCCGTATACTGGAAAATATGGATGGAGTACGACTTGGAACAAGATCAAGAGGGTCTTGAACCAAATTTAGAATGCTTCAAAAAAAGCCTCCATTCAGAGTCTTCAGTCTGCCAAGCCTGAGATGAAGATTTACTAAGAGATTCATCATCGTCAAAGACAGAAGAAGATGAACACTACCACGAAGATTGATAACACGGGGGGTAGGATAGGGGTTGCCTCTACTAGATTGGTTGTCTCAGATTCGGGGAAGAAAATCCTGAAACCCCTGACTTTTTATGATTACCTTTTTACCCATCTTGGGTCATATGAATATAATAATCATGATTCTGGATACGTTTTTACTGTTTTTGGTGATAATGTAAATGATTTTGACCAATCTAGCCTCGATCTCAATTCCCAAAACGATCCTCAAATTGTACTTGAGTTTGATGAACTCACTAACAAGACTAAAGAAGACATTGATGATACCGCTTACGACAACGCCGGGAGTAAGGAACCAACCCTCGAGCGCCACGATGCACCACTTGCCATTAACCTAGATCTTTTTGACAAAGAAGAAACAACGGGAGATTCAACAATGATATCTCAAGAAGAAGAAGTTACAGATATGAACTTAAGGAGTGGGAGAGTATTACCTCCAAGAATAGCTCCAACAGATAAAGGAAAAAAAATATTAACTCGAGAAGAGCTACCTCCACAAATGGGAGAACAAAAAAACCAAGAGAAAATTAGAGGATCATACAAAGTGGATTACAACGTGAAAGCTCATCTTAGGAAGTTGCTGGCCATATTAAGCATCTACGATGCTCTGATCTTATCAAAGGAGATGAGAGAGTCTCTAGTTACAACCTCTCTCAACCTAGAGATTTGTTTAGCCTAGTTGGCCAACACATCCTCGGATGAAGTTTGTTCGTTGAAGGAATAGCCTGAGGTGACCTTCACAGATGAAGACTTGCTGCTCAATTCCTCCGACCACAATCTTCCGCTCTACATCTCCGTTAACATTGATAGAATTGTTTTGTCTAAAGTTTTAGTAGATCCAGAAGCATCACTCAACTTGATGAGTCTACAGACATTAGCCTATTTGGACATTGAAGCCCAAGACTTTACGATCGATAAAATGATGTTAAAAGGATTTAACCAAAAGGGAGAGAGAACTCTTCGATCAATTACATTAGTTATGAAGGTTGGAGAACTAGTGACAACCGCTAAATTCCACATCATCGATACCAAGACCTCTTTCAACGATCTACTGGGTCGACCGTGGATTCGCAAACACAACATAGTTCCATCGTCTCTACACCAGTGCATCAAGTATTACAAAGAGGGACAAGAGCATTGCATCAAGGGAGATTTACAACCACTTTCAGTGCATGAAGTTGGCATTCATGAAGATGCCGCCTACTACGCACCTCTAAAAAAATTTGTCTTCTCTCGTCAAACTGTGACAAACAAAAGTGAAGATTCAGAAGAATTACAATGGCAGGGCCATTCAACTCTGCTTCATCGATCTTTCACAATTCCTTAACAACAAATTGGTGGGGATTCTTCTAGTTCGCGCACCTTAGGTCGAGGATGGGGATGTGGATGTGGATGAATCAACTTAATCATTGAATGAACTGGGCCAGCCATCAACATTGGTGATGAAGATAGTTCTGATGATGAAATAATGATGACAAAATAGAAGAAACCTCAGTACGAGATATCCTTAGAAGATATAGAGAAAATCAACTATGAGATGATGTATGATTGGATAAACTACTATGTGAACACCATGAACCTCACTCCAATTCTCCCTCAAAAGATCGAGAGTTTAGAGGTCAAGGAAGTGCATAGCACTACTTCAAAACCGATCAAGTTTTATTGTGCTTCTACCTCTAATGATCTTGAAAATCATGTAAACTTGGATGATGATCCTAGTGAATTATGGAATTGCCTTTTGGTTATTATTTGCCTTGTGCACAAAAGTTAATTCAACAAGGACAATTATCAAAATGAATGTTGAAAGATAAATTACAACTTTTTTAAAAATTATGGAATGTTCAAATTCGAACTCCAAACTTGAAAAAGGGTCTCAGAATTGGTACAGTTGGACCAGTTGATGATTCATAATTTTATATGGTTGTTAATGGTGAATCAGAAGGGGATTGCCTCCATATGGAGTATGACTCTACTGATCAACTAATAGAAGATGCTCCACTAGAATTTGAGGAGGAAATTAAATCGTCTGTCGACGAATTGAAGGAAATTAACCTCTAGACTGAAGAGCAACCTTGACCTACATTTATAAGTTCTCTACTCAATGAAGAAGAATCTTTAGAATTGATCAAACTGTTTACGGAGTTTAAAGATTTCTTTGCATGAAGCTATGATGAAATATCAGGACTGCAGCAGAGGTTGCAGTTCATAAACTCGTGGTATATAAAGATATGACCCCAGTGAACTAAGCTCCTAAAAGAATGCGCCTAGAAATAGATCATCAAGTTATCGTCGAGGTAAAGAAATTATAAGACGCTAACTTTGTAAAAGAAGAGCAATACCCCACATGGTCAGCCAACATTGTCCCATTTAAGAAGAAAAATGGACAAATTCGTATTTGCATCGACTTCAAGGATTTGAACAAAGTGTGTCCAAAAGATAAATTCCCATTACCGATATTAGAAATGATGGTGGACATTGCTTCAACACATGAGATTTTCTCTTTCATAGACGGATCGTCGGGATACAACCAAATCAAGATGGCTCACGAGGATGCAACACTTACAGCCTTCATAATACCTATCGGGATTTTTTGCTACACATTGATACCGTTTGGATTGAAGAACGCTGGAGCAACATGTCAACATGCATTGAAAAAGATTTTTTATGATCTCATTCACAATCAAGTGGAATGCTATGTAGATGATTTGCCCATCAAAAGTATGCAAAAAATCGACCATTTGTACAATTTGAGGATCGTGTTCGAACGATTATGATGATATGACCTTAAGATGAATCCCTTAAAGTGCGTTTTTGGTGTTACCTTTGGGAAATTTCTAGGATTCATTGTCTGTCATCAGGGTATTGAGATTGACCTAGAGAAGGCTAAAGCTATCTTGGAAATGCCTCCACCCAAAACCTTGAAACAACTACGTTCTTTCCAAGGAAGGTTAGCAAATCAGAGACACTTTATTTCTAATCTCTCATATAGGTGTCAGCCCTTATTAGCATTAATTAAAAAGGATGCCAAATTTGTTTGGGAAGAGAAATGCATGTGGGGCTTGAGGATGTTAAGCAATATTTAATGACACCTCCTGTCTTGGCAATCCCTATCCTGGGGAAACCATTAATACTTTATAACGCGGCTTTAGATAACTCTCTTGGAGCCCTTTTAGCCCAATTCAATGACGAGGGTTAAGAAAATGCACTCTACTACTTGAGTCGCCGCCTAATACCAATGGAGATAAGGTATCCACCTATTGAGAAGCATTATCTAGCTTTAATTTTTGCTGCCCAAAAATATAGACATTACATGCTTTCTCATAAGATTACCCTAATTTCAAAAGTCAATCCATTGCAATATTTTGATGACTCTACCAACACTCTCTAGACATCTAGCAAGATGTTCAATGATTTTATTGCAATTTGATATAACTTTTATTCCCCTCTGTGCTATTAAGGGAGAGATTTTAGCAGACTTTCGCGTTGCACCACATCCAGTTGTGTCCACTCTCAATGATGAGCTACCAGATGAGCAGATACTACAAATGGAATTTTATAGTGCACAATGCTGGAAGATGTACTTTGACGGTGCTTTGTCAGCCATAAAGGACAAAGGATCACTCACAATTATACTAGGCAAAGCAGATATTTGTTTGATCTTTATCACGTTATATAAGGGTATGTTGAGGTTCTCATACCACCTAACAGAGCCATGTACCAACAATGAAGCAGAATATGAAGCCTTAATCACCATATTAGAGTTGACAATCTTGATGGACATAACAAACATCGTCATCTATGGCGACTCACAACTCGTCATCCAACAAGTTGCCAGGCAATAAAAGATTTTGAAACCAAGACTAGTAGAATACCATCAGTACATGATGAAGCTACTGGAACAAATTCTCAATGTAAGTTTCTACCAGATTCCTATGGAGATAATTCTAATGCTGACGCTCTGGAAAAACTCACAAAAGAACTATCATGTCCCTCGGAGGATTCCATTGTTGTCACTATACAATGAAGACAAATTTTATCTCAGATCGACCTCGAAACCCTACACAAGTTCGGGAAAGAAGAAGAAATGATGATTGCAGTTACAGACATCAACAAAGATTAGCACAAGCCATTGATAGAATATTTGTAAATTGGAAAGCTGTCGGAAGACAAGTCATTAGAACATCACATTAAAAAAAGGGCTATGTCATATGCTCTAGTGGGCGACGTCCTCTACAAGAGATCGTTCAACCAGATGTGGCTAATATGTTTAACCAAAACATAAGCACAAAATATTGTTAAAGAAGTACATCCCAGATTGTGTGGAACTCACCAGTCAGAGCCAAAGATGAAAATGAAGATCAAGAGACTCAAAGATTATTGGCCAGCAGAGATGTCCGACTGCATGGACATAGCCAGAAAATCTCACCAGTGTCAAGTACATGGGGTGGTCTTCCACCAACCTCCAAATGTGCTACACCCAACCATCGCCTCGTGGCCGTTCGAGTGTTGGGGCATAGACATAATAGGACTGATTGACCCTCTGTCTTCAAGAGGACACAGATTCATACTCATCGCTACATATTACTTCTCCAAATGGGTAGAGGCAGTACTGTTACGAGAGGTTATGACACATTACATCATTCAATTCTTCAAAAGCCAAGTCATCTACCATTTCAGAGTACTCTGAAGAATAATTTTTTGATAATGTGACAACCTTTAAAAGCACCAAAATCAACAATTTTGTCAAACAGCGCAAGATAGATTGGAGATACTCTATAATTTACCATCGCAGAGCAAATTGTCTGGCTGAAGTCTTCAATAAGAGTTTTACTCCCAATCAACGGGCAATACTTAAGAAAATATTATGTGACATGAAAAATAATGACTTATTTGTAAACTAGGAAAATAATAATAAAATGAATCTGTGTTTATTTCAATAATGTTTTTTTTAAGTTTCCTTCTTGCTCATTAAACAGGAGTTTGTGAGCATAACTTCTTAAAGGAAATTGAATGAATCCTCAAACAAAAATTTATCAATTTCACATTAAAAAATTAAATTAAAATGAGGTCTAACATGTTTACATTAACATGTCACTTACAAGGAAAATGTCGAACGACAAACTTTTGCTCACTTTTTGAAGTGGTGTAAGTTTGGCTCTGGACCGTTGATGCATTAATAAAGGATCAAGAATCCATTTAAATTTTGATCTGAAACAAGTTAAGTTATTGTATGATGGACCGTTATTGTCTATCATCAGTAAAGAAGAAGTAGAGGGGAAATTACCTGTACTAGAATTCCAAATCTCACAACAGTATCATTAAATAAAATCTCACAACAGTATCATTAAATAAGAAGTGAAACCAACAGGACAGAAATGAAAAATTGGCACAGGAAAATTGAAATCAATAGTAGTTATTGCAACACAAGGGATTGTGGAAGCATCCATTGCTGGAGTCAATAAGATAACATCAAGATTGGCTCAGATTCAAAGACGAAACCATAACAAATGTCTTAAAAGGCTTGAAGAAAAAGAACGACAAGACATAGAGCCTATGGACAAAGAAGATGAAGAATTTTAATTTCCAATTCCAGAATTTGCACTTGAAAAAGTGTATCATGTCCTTGGTGTTGAAAATTTGGATCTTGAAGAAGAAGAAGCAATAGAAAGGATTGTCTTTGTGCCAAGTCCGTATGTATCAGTTCTTGACCTTATAACAATAGAAGAACCAACTGATAGACATATCATTTCTGAGAAAGAACTGAAGCGAATTCAAAATTTTAAATGACTTTATTTTGAACACTTTAAGTATGTTGATAGCCATACAATCAACATACTTGAAGGTACTCAATTAGTCCCTAAAGTTTTTGATGAAGATGACCAGGTGGCTATCATCAAACATGTGATGGAAGTGTGTGACCGTGCACGACCTGGAAATTTAAAAAGGAGAGAGTACTCCAAGCCTAAAAAATGGATATGTTGCAATGGATCAGTAACTATCCAATGTGGATGTTGTTATAATTATGCTAAGGACAGAGATGGAAACCTTCCATAAATTTTATAGCTTGAACAAGTAGATATGATGCCTACAATGATTTTTTATATCATCAAGAGATTGGTAGCTTGGGACATAATGTCATCTAGTTGTATTCCAGACAATTGTATTATCAATATCTATGAAGAGGGATACTGCATCCCACTGCATGTTGTATTCATGATTTTCAAAGACCTTCCTATACATTATCAATATTGAATAGGTGCTCTATAATGTTTGGAAAAGAAATACAAATCATAGGTCCAGGAAAATTTTACGGTTCCTATGAAATTCCCCTCCCACGAGATTAGAATTAGTTCTACAATCAAATGGAGATGATGTAGCCAAACATTGCATATCAAGTGTGAGCAGGCAACAAATCTCAATAACATTACATAGAATGTGTCCTGACTAGCATACTGTTAGATACCAACCCATATCAGAGTTCAAAGGACTGCAACCTCTAAAATCACCATGACTCTATGAATATCCAAGCACCTGAATAATATCTGATGAAACTTTTTTCCAATAATATCTCGGAGTGTAAGATAATCGTGGTTGGTCAAGTAATGTTCAAGGTTGCCAATATGACAAAAGACATATGATGGTTTTTTTATGACATATTGATGACTACTTTTGCTATGATATTTCACTTAAGAATAGTTGTGTGTTGTTGATGTATCTTGTATCATTGTACATACTATACATTTTCTTTTGTGATAAAATGAAACTCTAGTTTTATTACAAGAAGAAAAAAAAATCCAACTATCAACAATGCTTGTGCAGGTCCATAAATGCCAAAATGAACACCTACATAATTTCAAAATGAACAAAAGTTCTACAAAATGACAATTTCAACTCAGAAAATCAAATCTTCAGCAGAAAGCTCAGAAACAATACATTCCACTTTGTGTGTTACACACATCTCTCTTTTGTTATTGGATGTAATACCTTCTTGACATGAAATTATGGCTTTCCTTTAACTTTTCCCTTGTGATCAGATATAAGTCTCTTAGCATTCCTTCCCAAGATCAACATAACAACATTCAACATCTATGAGTAGTAGTATAAAACCTCCTTAGATGGAATATGACATCTACTCTCTCTTACTATAAGATGTAAGACCTTCTTGACATAGAATTATCACATTCCTTTAGCCTTTCTTTGGAATAGGAAGTAAGTCACATAGCATTTTTCTTCCAAAATTGACATTTGACATTGTTTAGAAGTGGTCTAAAACTTCCTTCAATGGAGAATGACATTCACTTTTTCTTTGCTATCAGATATAAGACCTTCTTGACATGGATTTTATCACATTCTTTTAGCTTCTCTCTTTGGGATAGGATATAAATTTCAGAACATTCCCTTCCCAAAACCAAGATTAGACACTTTTAAGAGATGATGTAAGACCTCCTTTAACGGAATATGGCAGTCATTCTCCCTCTTACTGTAGGATGTAAGGCCTTTGTGACAAGGAATTATGGCTTTCCTGTAGTTTAGTTTTCCTTATGATTTCTTTATAATTCATGATACTATTCTCCTCAGCAAACTTTAAAAAGCTGAATGTTAAGTTGTCTGACATGGAATAACATTCTTCTTAAAAAAATAGCTACAAATTTCTTTGATTTTTGTTGTCTGATTCGGTCAATGCCAATATGTACGGCACACTCATTCAGCATTTCACACATATTGGGGGCGCATTTTTTGACCTTACTTTTGTGAGGAGCCTAAACTAACACTCGTAGTCAGGATATGCCTTGAGTCACCTACATCAGCTCGAGATCCTCAAACACCTTTTAAAAGTTACTGACATCATGACTAATAAATTCACCCTCGGAAGAGGGGATTACTAACATTGACCCCTTTTGAATTCACCTAGGGTACCTAAAACTCTAGAAGTTGCATTGACTCCCAATAAACCCCTATTGGGCTCAAACCACAATAGAACCCAAAATGATTAGATCAACAATGATAAATCCTGATTTAGTCAACTCTTGACGCAATGATTATCACCTTTGTCATATGGTCAACACTAAACTCGTATGATCAATCCTAGACCTAATAGTCATCAATCCTGGACTTAGTAGTCACCATATTGACCATTCTGGTCAACTTTGGACTCAATAAACACCCCATAGACCCATTTGGTTAATATTATGACCAAATTGGTCAACCCTTGTCAACTAAATAATCTTGAGACCAAATTGATCAACAGGTCCATCTTGACATAAAAATGATCAAAAATTACTTTGTAGGTCAACCCTACCACATCAATGGTCAAAACTAGTCAAAATGGATCATTTGGTCAACTTAAACACCAGATTGGTCAAATTTGATCAATTGGTCAACTCAAGACCATATGATCATCCCATGACCATGAAATCAACCATAAACTCTATGGTTGACCAAGTCACCAAAACACAAAAAATTGGTCAACTTGACCATTATGGTCAACCTTGGTCAACATGGTCAAATCAAACAATACCCATAATGAAATGAAAGACCAAATTGAAACCCATAAGCCTATAGTTTTTTACCTAATTCAAAGGTTATTATGAAACCATTAAGAGGGGAGGTTATGCATCTTTCTTCCCAAAATATCAATCCAATGTTTGAGATGAGGTGGATGTGTTCAAGCTAACTCATCCATAGGCCCCCTCACCTTCTCCCCAATGGAAGGTAGAAAAAACCATAATCAAATCCATGCTATAATGAGAGTTCATCATGGAAGACTTAGGGAAGCTCAATCATGGCTATCCTCAAGCCATAATCTTATCTTCAGTCATCATGAAACTTCCTATCTTCTTCCTCAAACAATTACATGCTTATCAAAGTTTAGCCATGGCTTATTCATGGATATAAATAGGCTATCCCATGGGGAGGAGTGAATAGACCTATCCACATTGCCTACACCCTGAAACACCCAAGATAAAAAGTATTCCCCATCCCCTGAGCATTTGATTTCCCAATATTTTAGCCACTAAAATCCATTACAGAAGCTCAATTTCTGACCCCAAAAACAAGACTAGTTTTTAAGTTGACATGAAACTCTTACTGACTTCAAATTAACAACTCCAACACAATCACTGAGCCTCACGAGGAAGTTTCCAATCAAAATGGCTCTTCCCGTTAGCTCTAACCCCTCCTAAGACCAGCTCTTGAGGCCATTTCAGCTTGGATATAACTCAGTCTAATTTGACTTTAAATTAAGCTCAACAAGAGCTTTGCAAGGACCTGACAATCGTTACTGTCAAGCTTGATAGAGGATTCACCTCATCATGACTAGGTATGGACAATTAACTATAATTTTTTTCTCGGACTTGGACATTTATGAAAAAGACCATTTCAAAACACCTACAACATCATGTAGATGTGATCGTCTTGTTGAAATGAAGCTTTAGGAACATTTTCATCAAAATCCATTAAGATTTGACAAAGATCTTAGGGTTTAAAAATGAATGGTCTACAGGATATAACAGACTAGGGATGATGGCTAGTTGCCGTCCATTTTCGTGTATTGGAAATGGACGGCTATGATTAAGTCAGATCGTGGTTTAATCCAAATGAAATGTATGAAGCTGCTGGCCACGTGGTTGGCCACATGGATATCCCAGCCAATTGAACAATGTCGCTTATGAGTTTGATGGACTTGATGATCCAGTTAGCTGTCGCGTCAGATAAATACAAAAATAAGGATTTTCTTATTTAAATAAATAGAAAATTTTTTAAAAATTCATATCTTTAGACAAAAAAATCATAAAATGAAAAAAATACCCCTGAATTCAAAAAAAAATGAGAAGAACGTTATGAAAACAAAATTTGAAATTAATTATTTATATTAAATTTTAAATAAATTATTTACTCTCACGAGTAATTTCAGTTAAAAATTATTTATAAACCTTAAAATAATGAAATTTTCAGAGAATGATTTCTTCACTCTTAGTGATATTAAGTTATTTTCCAAATGCTAAAATAGGTCTCTAAAACCAGATTCATTAATTTACATTGAATTTTGTAATTATTTTAAAAAATAATTATAAAAATCCAATATATTAGAAATTAAAATTGGAGATGGCTAGAATATTTAAGATGATAATTTTAAACCATAAAATGAAAATTTTTAGCCTTTCATAAAATTTAAAATGACATTTTGCCTTTGAGAGTTGAATATGTAAATTTTTAAATTTACACTTAAAAACCTAATTTGCTTTAGACCAAGATATTTGCCTTGGATGGTCTATATAGTTTATCCAATCCATTAGGTCTAATTTTCAAATTAGACCTAGTGTAAGTCTAAACCTTAACCAGGATTGGGTTTAGTCATCTCTTCAAAACTATTGAGTCTAACCCAAACATACTGAAAATTAAAACCCCAAATTTTGAAGTTCAATATAAATGAACTTAAATAACACTTAAGTTGAATCTACATAGATTAAAGTTAAAACCAGAAACCTTTGAATCCAATTCCAGATATGATCAAATAAAACTCAGACAGCTAAGTTCAATCCATGTGAACCCAAACAACAACAACAACAACAACAAAGCCTTAATCCCACTACGTGGGGTCGGCTACATGAATCCTCCTTTCACCATTGCGTCCTATTTAGTGTCATATTTTCATTTAGTTCTAGTAAATTAAGATCATTTTTAACCAGGCGTCCTATTTAGTGTCATATTTTCATTTAGTTCTAGTAAATTAAGATCATTTTTAATACAATGAGTCCTATTTAGTGTCATATTTTCATTTAATTCTAGTAAATTAAGATCATTTTTAATACAATATCTATTTAGTGTCATATTTTCATTTAGTTCTAATAAATTAAGATCATTTTTTATACAATAAGACAAGTCTTCCTAGGTCTACCTCTTCCTTTCTTAACACAAGTCGAATTTAAAACATCTACTCTCCTAATCGGATCATCTAGTGGTCGGCGTTTAATATGACCAAACCATCTAAGGCGACTTTCTCTAACTTTGTCTGTCACAGGAGCTACACCAACCCTATTATGAATGTATTCATTCCGCATTTTGTCTCTAAGTGTAAAGCCACTCATCCACCTAATCATTCTCATCTTGAACTTAACTTATTAATATGCTTCTCTTTTAAAGGCCAACATTCAACGCCATAGAGCATTGCTGGTCTCACCACCGTCTTATAAAATTTTCCTTTCAGTCTTAGCGGTACTTTTCTATCACACAATCTCACCACCGTCTTATAAAATTTTCCTTTCAGTCTTAGCGGTACTTTTCTATCACACAAAATGCCCGAAGCATTCCTCCACTTCAACCAACCAACTTGAATTCTACTACTAACATTCTCATCTATATATACCGTCTTATAAAATTTTCCTTTCAGTCTTAGCGGTACTTTTCTATCACACAAAAGGCTCGACGCCGTCTTATAAAATTTTCCTTTCAGTCTAAGCGGTACTTTTCTATCACACAAAAGGCCCGAACTGTCTTATAAAATTTTCCTTTCAGTCTAAGCGGTACTTTTCTCCCGAAGCATCTTATAAAATTTTCCTTTCAGTCTAAGCGGTACTTTTCTATCACACAATAGGCCCGAAGCATTCACCACTTCAACCAACCAACTTGAATTCTACTATTAACATCCACCCGAAGCATTCCTCCACTTCAACCAACCAACTTGAATTCTATTATTAACATCCCCATCTATGGCCCGAAGCATTCCTCCACTTCAACCAACCAACTTGAATTCTACTAATAGCATCCCCATCTATAATCACCAAACTTCAACCAACCAACTTGAATTCTACTATTAACATCCCCATCTATATCACCATCGCTTTGGACCGTTTTATAAAACTTTCCTTTCAGTCTTAGCGGTACTTTTCTATCACACAAAAGGCCCGAAGACCATTGCTTTGGATAGCGGACCCAAGATATCTAAATCGTTCACACCTTTTAATAATTTGATCACCCAAAGTCACACTTNAAACATTTTAAATAAAAAAGAGAATTGATATAGTCAATGCTAGAGCACGAAATGAAAGGGATAATTGTATATAGATCACTTAAAACGTTGATACTTACAAATTAACAATTCAAGTGATTTTTTTATTTTAAACTATTGAACTGATGTATTTACGCGTGCCAATACAACAACAAAGTTTTAATCCCACTATGTGGGGTAGGCTACATGAATCCTTTTTCTCCATTGTGTCCTATTTAGTGTCATATTTTCATTTAGTTCTATAAATTAAGAATCATTTTTTATACAATAAACCCAAGTATTCTTAGGTCTACTTCTGCCTTTCTTAACACAAGTCAAATTTAAAATATCTACTCTCTTAATCGGATCATCAGATGATCGACGTTTAATATGACCAAACCATTTAAGATGATTTTATCTAATTTTGTCCGTCATAGGAGCTACACCAACCCCATCATAGATATATTCATTTCGCATTTTGTCTCTAAGTGTAAAGCCACTCATCCACCTAATCATTCTCATCTCGGCAACACTTAACTTATTATTATGCTTCTCTTTTAAAGGCCAACATTCAGCGCCATAGAGCATTGCAGGTCTCACCACCGTCTTATAAAATTTTCCTTTCAGTCTTAGCGGTACTTTTCTATCACACAAAAGGCCCGAAGCATTCCTCCACTTCAACCAACCAACTTGAATTCTACTATTAACATCCCCATCTATATCACCATCGCTTTGGACAACGGACCCAAGATATCTAAATCGTTCACACCTTTTAATAATTTGAACTCCTCCATCTTATTCATAAAGTTAAAAATTTTCTACATTTTCTTATTTTGACTAAATTATATTAAGTTTGAAAAGATTTTTATAAAGTCTCATTTCGTTCTTTTTAAAGTAAAACTCTAAAATTCTTAACATTTCCAAAAATATAATTTTCTTTACTTTAAATAGTAAAAACTTAATCTTATCCTCTCATACTAAATATTTTAACATTATAACTAACTGTTATTATTAAAAAGTTTTCTATAACATTTATGAAATTTAAAATATAGTTATCTTAAGTTATCTTAACATACGACAGGTTATGTTAAATTAACTTTTAAATATATAGTTCTCTGAGGACAAATAAATTTAATTTTTTATAAAATTTTCCCCCTTCCCCCCAAACTTAAAATTTTAATTTATTTCAACAAGTTAGTTTTGACAGAAAGAAAAATTATAAAGTTTTAAAAAAAAGGTAAAAGTAATAAAGATAAATGAAATTAGCTTGTCTAAAATAAAAAGACTATTCTAGTATTTACATTGGAGCAAAATATAAACATTAAAAATAGTATAACCGTTTAGTGGAATAAACATAACTTTAACAATTTAATACAAATGCAAATTTAAACATAAAAAATCTAACAGACATAAAATAACAAATTAACTACAAGAAATCTATACATGAAAATAGAAAACAAAACAAAAAAAAAAAAACAAATAACACTACTCATCATCACCACCTTTGTCATCATCTTCCTGATCGTCATCATCACCAAAGTTTAAATCCTCCTGGATATCATCATGATTATATGGTGTATATCTGGGGCAAGTAGGAAATACAACCGAGTAGTTATCCCTTAAGAATTTCCCCATCACCTCATTATAAGCAATATCATAATCTATTCGTATTTGCATATACTTATCATTATGATAAAGATGGGCTTCTAAATTTTTTTGCTGATTTTGTAATATTAATATATCTCGTTGAATAAATAATTGTTCCATTACAGTATCATGTGATGTAGTATCAGACGTAGAAGTTCTAGAAGTTGAAGCTGAAGCTAAAGCAGAAGGAATATTAGAGCCTTTACTTCTAGATCATACTCCAATATATTTTCCATACATCTCCAAATTAATTTTTCCAATAGGTTTATGAGATAATAAAACTTCTTCCTAAGTCTCATATTTTACTTGAGATTAAACACACATCGTAATAATAAGAGCAAGATAACCCATGCCTCCATTAGTTCATGCCCTCGAAGAAAATATGCATTTTCTTGTAAATCAAAGAGCCAATATCAATTAGTTTGTTCATCTAAACGCAATAGTTGAATGCGGCTCTTTCTTAAGTTTCCTCACTAAAGTGATTAGTAGGAATCAATTCACCAAAAATAAAATGATGCCAGGCATGAGAATGAATATTTAGCGTCGTGAAAGAAAAGTTCACCTAACGTCCATTCTTAATCTTCTATACTCCATTACCATTCGTCCAAAATCGCATAATCTCATCCAATTTCTCTTTAGTTGGATGAAACTCAGAATAGAAATAAGTAGGAATACTATGCAGCTTAAATGTGATTGATCCAAGTAGAACTTTTATTCACATACTTCCATCGCACATAAACCAAGTCAATTGATTTACATGATAAATTTGCATAGAATTCTTTAACAACAGAAGTCACAGCGACGATAGTTAAATAGCAAAAAACTTCCCACTATCGTGTTGCAATCATACATTCTATCATTTCATCAGGATGAAGGAAACTTCATTCTGCAATCAATTTCTTAGATTGCAGATTGTTGTATCAGTCCTTTGCTTTGATGCTAGCAATTTATAAGCATCAAAAACTCCTTTTTGTTTTCCTCTTTTCATTTCAGGAGCCATGAAAGATTTAGAAATTGCAAATAAAATTCCAATAAACCTAAAATATATAATTTTTTGGCTCCAAAAAACACATTCCAAACTAAAAAATCATTCTCCCATGGATTCCTCACCATTTACACCAAGTTCTAAAATTTTTGGCCATAGCAATAATGTGGAAGAAATCCATGGTGAAATCAAAAATTTCCAAAGCAAAGATGAAGATCTTACCCAAAGATGATAAAATCNCATAAATACCAAAAAATAAAAAATAGTAAAGCAATTGATCTATTACAATACATCTCAAATTAGGTGTATAAACTTAATAGCCCAATTAAGACAAGGTCCAATTAACTCCATGCGGATACCCAAGAGGCCTTGTATGACTTTCCCCACAAAAAAAATTTAGATCTGGTAATCCCTTCTACAAGTTCACAGGTCACTAAATATGAACTTTTTTTTCTCTTTTATTTTCTATTTTGACACTTCATAACATCTATTTCATTAAACAAAAAGCTGAGCATAACCCATAAATAAAAAACAAAATATATAATCTATATTATTTTCCTTATTAAATTACATTCATTTTAATGCTTAACAAGACCTTATTTGAGCACAAAGGCCTCCCTAACTTGCACTGGATTCAACATTCTAAGGTTCTGATATTCATCAATTATGAATAAATTTAAATTCATCATGACACTATCCAAGTTCAAAATTTTTTTTACTGATTTGAGCTTCGTTTAAAAGAGCTTTGTCATTCAACGAAGCTTTTTTAAAAGCCGCATCCACAAAAAAGAGACAAAAAATCATCTTTCTTACCAAACAACTTCATGAGATGTTCGTGAGACACTACTTTACCAAATGAAAACTTTTACATTCTTTGACTTTCACTACAACAAAAGAGAGATTCACCACTTTCTCAAACAAATCCTTATACTTTGATTTTTATAATCCATTGTTTACTTAATGTTAGGAAAACAAAAAGTTACAATCAATTTATACCTCCTATTCCAAAAAATGAAAATAATAATAAAAAAAGTTTCTCGCACGAATTTGAAAAAATTACACTTGAGAGTTTGCTTGAGTAATTGATCTCCAGTTGGTTAAAAAATGTAATATACATACGTGTATGCGACCAAAAACCAAATTAATTAAGCAGATGTTATCATTACATGCAATTTTTGCAAAAAATTATCATTGAATGAAACAATTGTTTTGGTAACAAATAGTCCTAAGTGAAGCTGGAGGAAGACATTGCTCTGGTCAGTCACCAACAAAAGTTCACAATTGGCAGAATATTTTTTTTTCATTGCTCCTTCTGAGATAATCACAATTGTAAGCATCCTACAACCTCTCTAGGCAGCCGAACGCAAAACCAGAGGGATGGCTAAGCACTTGTTCCTAAATAGGTTGGAAATCAACATGCTACAAGTNTCAACAAAAGGTCCAAATCATTCCTCCACTTCAACCAACCAACTTGAATTCTACTATATAATCTATTTAACATAAGGAAAAATTTCAAATCTCCTCTGGCACAGTTGGCTCTAAGGAGGTGGTGCTCGACTTGTTATATATATTAGGGATGGCTGGAGGCTCGTAAAATAGCCTTTGGTCATTCCATCACACACACACACACACACACACACACACATTATTTAGATACTAGAAAGTCATATAAATAAATAAATAAATAAATAAAATTTGAGCGTTATTTTTGTTAATCTTCCCTTTTAATGGAATAAAAAATGAAAGAATGGGATCTTAAGAATCCTTATATGGTCAAACATGAATTTTAAAACAAAATATTCACCCCAAACCCATTCAAAATAATCGTACCATTAATCATTGGTGGGCAAGCTAATCAACCCACCAATGCTTGTGTTGACCTCACTTTTAGTTGAGGTATAGTCTTTCTCTTTAGTAGCCAAGGGTCTAGCCATAGGACTTTCCTATTGACTATTCTTAGAGAACTAGAAAATGACACCCTCACCACTAGAAATTCTAAACTCTTCTTTACTCAACTTGAAGTTCTACATATTGGTCCTAACCTCTAGCACTTGGTAGGTGGGGTCATTAATGGGGAGCTCAAGGAGAGTTCCTATAGGACTGTTGGACCTTAGGGTTGACCCTAGGTGTTGGTCTAGAGCTAAGGCACTCACCTCACTCACAATCACACACTACCCTAAACCCAGAATTTCCTGACTTTGGTCCATTGAGTCTTTAGGAAACTTATGTAGATGGTCCCCTAAACCTACTAGCCCTAGGTTAGGGTTTAGCTACCAGTACATGGAGGGCCCAATTGGGATTTTCATTGGTCCATGGCTTACTTTTGGTAATTAGTTCCCCAATTTTACCCAAAATACTCAGCCTGGCCTTTTGCCCCTAAACTCCCCCAAATTACCTAAGTACCATTGAAACCCTAAATTTGGTCAAAATTCCCAAATTTATCCTAAATATCCAAACTTATTCAAAATTCATTTCAAACCTTTTGAAAACACCCAAATTACCCCAAATCACCAAAAATTGCCAAATTACCAAAATGCCCCTCATGGGCCCAAAATTTTAAAAAATTCTAAAAAATCCCAAAAATTTTCAAAATATTCCAAATATTCCCAATTTCATTTTTTTTAAACTACCACATGACCCAATTTGGATAATTTGACAATCTTTGACCAACAACCCCCAAATTTGTCTTTAAAGGCCAAAATTTTCCCAAATTCAACTCAAATGTTCATCAATTTGATCCAAATATCCTCATATTTCAATCCCAAACTCAAATTCACCTTCAATGTTATCAAAATAAACCAGATCCAAGCTCAATTGGCCCATGCTTTGAGCCCAATTTTGATTTAGGTCAAACCCCGAATTTTGGACACATGACCTAATCTCACCAAATTGAATCCATAGCCCCCTCAATTGGCCATGGTTTATGTTGAAAAATCTTTATAACATTCCTAAACATCAAAATTGACCATAAATTGGCCTTGTTGAAGTCTCAATTTCATTTAATTTCAACTTAAGTCCCAAATCCCCAAATTGCGCCAAATTTGCTATGTCCCCAAGTCTCATCAAATTGAATGCTTTAACCACAAAATTGGCACCCAATTTATGTTGAAAACTCTTCATGAGGTTCCTATTGACCATTTTCAACCATCAATTTGGACTTAGCCCAAGGTTAGCCCAATCTAGACCCAAGTCTAGCCCAACATGCTCAAAATGACCAATTTTCAAATTCCTTCAAATTGACCCTTCAATGGAACTCAAAATCCTTTTAATACTTCACAAAAAAATGTTCATTAAAATCATATTCATCAAGTGAATAAATCAATTGGGCTCAAGGACATGGCTAGCCTAACCCAAACCCAAGTATTTAATTAATCAATTGGACCCATGCACTAAATGTAGCCTCCCAAAACCATCAAATTAATGACTCCACAGCCATTAGTTGGACCTTAAGACTAAGCCAAAACTCACCTAACCACCTAAGCTAAGCCATGGAACAATGGTCCCTTAAATCAAAGGATTTCATGCTATAATTTCTTAAGCTTAAGATTTTTTTTGCCAAAATTAAGCCTCAGCCCATTAAATTGCTGTGACATATTCCCCTGGGTTCCCTGAGCACCTAGCCACCTCCCCCTGCCATGGCCGGCCGACCTAGTCACTGGAAAAGTGAAAATCGAGGGCCACCTCCCCTTGAACTTCACCCAAATCAAACCAGCCACCTCACCGAAATGAAATGTTAGAGCCTCTCTGCTCTCGACCTAAGCACCACATTGCTCCCCCCAATTGACCATGACAGCCACCCCATAGCCATTTTTATAAGAGCATACTTCCACGGACATGGAGGGAGTGCTAAAATTTTCTCAGAGAGAGCTTCCCAAATCACTCACAGAGCTTCTATGAGACCTCCTCAGTGCAATCCAACCACTTTCTCCCCACTGATTCCCACTGTAGAAGCTCAATTGTGAGCTCAAACTTCTGCCTAAAATCAGGACAGAGCTCACCCATCCACAATCCACAAAACTCAAATTAAAATTACCCACACCTTCACAACACTGAAAGAAGACAAAGTTCCATCAAATCCTCTTCCACAGAGGCCCTAACATAGCTCTAGACCTACACCTGAAATTGAGCTTGGTCAAATTCATACCTAGACCTTACACCACAGCAAGAGGCTCAATCCCTAGCCTCCTTGGACTCCAACGAACGTGCCAAGCACCTCTGATTGAAGCTTCCATTCTCAGAGCAAATGTATTGAACTCCTCTTCATCTGGAGCCTATTTAGATTCTCCATTTACTTTGAGTTGATTTCATGGCATCTTAACTGTATGGATATGTTCCTCTAGTCTAGACGAGCATTTAAAAAAAAAATTCACTTAATTTAATTGAGAATTGAGGGAGATATCAAGCTTGGAAGATGGACGGTTCTCGGGCTAGGCTATCGGGGACGATGATGGAGCCCCGTTCGATCAAGCGTGTATCGGATGGACAGTCAAGATGGAGCCAGATAGCACTACGGGACATAAACCGCGGGTAGAGTCAGCGTTGAAGTGGATGGCAGCGTCAAATGGGAGCGCGCCGCGTGAAGCTTCGGAGCTGCCTAGGATGATGCGGCGTTGCGCATTTAAATAGATAAATAGGGAATTAAAAATTTTAGAAAATGACCCTTAACTTAAAAAATTCATATCTTGGTGTAGAAAAATCACAAAAATAAAATAAAAATACCCTCTAGTTCAGTGAACAAAGGAAAACAATGTGAATTAAATTTGGTGTCCATTTGATGCATATTTTATTTTTAATCAATTAAATACTGTTTTGAGTCTTTTGATTCTCCTTGCATATAGACATTTCACCATGGATTGAAATTTTGGTATGTTGTAGCCTCTATCAAGAGAAACAGTCCCTGATTTTCTCAAAGTGAGAGAAGACCTCTAGACAAAGATCTACATTTTTTAAGTTTATGTACATTATTTGCTTAAATTAATCATAATAATCAGCATGTTGCTTAAAAAAAATCCATGAAAATTTTGGTAGGTTCACTATGACCAGAGAACCCTTATAAAAATTTCTCTTGAATCAAGTCATTCAAAATTAACCTAATTTGCCTAAACCCTAAATCACTAAGATAAATAATTTTGGAAAATATAACCATCAAAATGACTTAATTTTTAATCTCTACTTTTTTCTAAGATCTCGAGAACTCCCCATAAAAATTTCAAAGCATTTTGAGTCCATTTGATAGCCTAAATTGATGTTTCAAGTTAAATATCTTTTTTGGCACTAAAATGATTTTTAATGATCAAAATATAACTCAAAAAATTATGAAAACTTATTTTTTGAGTTCTCTGTAATCATAGGAATTTTATAAAAATAAAATGGTGTTTAAAATAAAAACTTTATTTTTAGGTCTATTTTAAATATTTAAATAATTAAAAAATTCATAAAAATCACAAAAATAATAAAATTCATGGAAATGTTCTAAATTATTTTCTAAGTACTTAGAAATAATTAGAATATTTTTCTTGATTTTCTAAATAAAGATATTGTATTTTGATGCTTAAAATAATTTTTAAAGGCTAAAAATGGGTTTCCACTAAAATAATTCTAGTAAATCAAAGAAAAATAATAAAAATATAAAATTTGCTTCTCTGAGTTCTTTGACGTTAGGGAGATTTTTCAAAAATGCAAAACTTAACTTTCCCCATTTAAAATATTAATAAATACCCGAGAAATTAAAATAATTCAAATAAAATTCAAAAAATAATTAAATTTTGTCTAAGTAGCTTTATGGTATAGGTATACCTCCAATAATAATTTTAAGTGATTAGGTTTCACCTTGGTCAAGTTAACAAATTTTCTTTGAAAAATCCCATTTTTGCATGAAAATAATTATATAAATTAAATTAAATTTTGGACATTTTCTCCTCTGATGTCTTTATTGACTCATGAATGAGGTAGGATAAAAATATCAAAATCATTTAATTTGAATTTGACAAATTATGAAGTGGTAGAGCCTTAGCGGCAAAAGAATAATTTTAAGAATTTAGCCTTAATTAACATTTAGGCTTAATTCAAGGAGGGAAATGAGCAACCTCTGATCTTAATTACTTTGTTTGGATGACTGAAATTAAAAAGGGGATTAATTAGTAGAAACCAACCTCACTTTCCTAATTAAAAGGATAAATTAATAAATTTCTAAATTATTAAAATTTGGAGGTTTATTAAAATTAAATGAATCTAGGACTTAGGGGTATGACTTTTTGAAGTCAATAATTAATCAATTTAATACTCCTATTTGATTTTTAAATGAAATTCAAATAATGAATCATGATGACCTAAAGCTTAAAATTTTCAAAATTAATTAAGATACTCACCTAGGTCTTAAGGGCTTAGTAGTGATCTAAGTTAAATTAAGACTGATTAAACGAGGATTAGAAAAGAAAACATAGCTCAAATTTAAGACCTTTAAAACACTACAAGCCCAATTAGAACCAAAATTTGGCTAAGTGTTCCAACAACACTAGCTTGCCCCCCTTTAAGGGTCTTCATTCACATAATCTTCAAAATTAAATTATAAATGATAATTAGATACTCTTAGGGATAATTAGGACATCAATGTTCATTGAGCATTAGAGAATTCATAGAATGAATTATTAAGCAACATAATAAGTTTAAATGAGCTCGAGGCTTTTCACCAGGTGATAAGAGGGAAGCATGAACCTGCTTCTTCCTCCTAACCTGTTGGATACCTCAGAGGTCTATTAAACTTAATATGCTTTGCTTAACAAAATCATCCTTAATTAAACTCCTAAGGACCCACAAAGGTATGACATAAGGTTAGGAAAACTACCAAAACCTTACTTTTCTGACTCTACATGAACTGCCCTCACATGCATTTTAAGTTTCAGATGGTGGAACGAGAAGACTCGCCAGGTACGCTTTTTATAATTTACAGTGCTATATTTCTTGTACTTTTATACTTGCAAAACTTGCATGCTAAACAACGATGCCACCCTACATGAAAACTAAAACTATCCGGATAGCCACAAAACCAAAACCAAAACTAAGTTAAAATCAACCAAGATAAAATTCACCGCCACAACATTCAAAATATAAAACAACTCAAAATTGCAAAACAAAAATTAAAATCAATCAAGATAAAATTCACCGCCACAACATTCAAAATATAAAACAACTCAAAATTTTAATACAAACCCACAAAAATCACATTTTCTACTAAATTAAGACGTGTCTATCGGATGAGTGGGAACTCCTTGAAGGAGGTAACCTACGGTTGCTAACGAGGCTTCCCACGATCTAAATGAAATTATGGATCTCTTTAAGTTGAGTTTAGTAATTTTATTTGGACTAAGTGAATCCAAAAGAAAATAATGGTGCCAGAACGAGGGAACCGTGAGATTCTAACCAGTTTCACTCTAATCAACTTTAACATCCTCTATAAAATTTAAAGAACTACAACCATAGGGCCACCTGATTTGACATCATAACTAGACACCCTAGAAACTTAAACTCGTTATGGCAAGGAGCTTGGAGCTAGCACGGTGGGCAGCACGTCCATCCACAATAGCAAAACCTGTCTTCCCCAGCTAAACCATTCCTTTCTTAGAATTAAATAACCAAGCCATAAGATTTTGAGGTTGTCTGCTAATGCAACATAAATCCTCACCTCCTCTTTAGGCCTTTGTACAACCCTGCTGTACAATATAATCTCTAACTCGTTTTGGGATTTCGAGGTTGTCGTTCGTCATAACCTAAATCCTCACATCTTCTAGGCTATTTGTGTGATAGTTTCATATGAGTGTAAGCCATAAATAAATAAAATTGGCAGGATGAAACACCTAAATATTTCTCCTCAAAACTGAAGCCAAACAATATAATAGACCGGAAAGTTATCGAGGTTCTCCTCTGGATCCATGACATCCCCTAGTTCTTCATCCTTTGGATTCTAAAAACAAAATGCTCCAAATTTGAGACAATCTCATTTAACACCTCTTTGTCTGATATTCTTGAAAAGTCCTATCCTTTTGACCTCCTTGAAGATAATATTTCTTGATTTTTATCGAGAGTTTTCTTAGGTGACTTCGGTTATCTAAGATGTAATTAACTATAAGGGCTTTACCCTTATCGGAAGCTTTTTCTGAACCCAACTTAATATAAACCCTGTTTAATTCTTTATATTAAATAGGGGAAATTTTCGACAAACAAAATGGTCTCACAGACCAAACAGACATCATATATTTCTTAGTTTATTTGATCGAGCCTCATCCTCAAGTCTTGTGTTTATCCCTCGGGATAGATAAATTTGAGGTAGAGCACTCTTTCATTTACAATATGAAAAATATGGGGTCAGTTTGATTTCATTTTTTTCCTAAACATTAAAATGTCATTCCGAGGCGGGCGGTGGGATTTCGATTCCTGTGTCCGACAACTTCTTACGGGCAACTCCTCAACCAAAAATAGTGCCGACAGCTTGTCTTCGTGTAAGCTACAATAATCAATTTGGGTCAATGAGTTGGGCTTGAGTTCTTCCGGAATATGAGCCAACCTGAATATCTAACTCGAACCCAGCCCAAATATTATACTAGTCAAAAATCTCAATCCAAACCAGACTTGCCTTCAACCCGTTGGCCTGAAATGACCCATATAATTTTTTTAACATATAGAATAACTGGTATTTGGGTTAAAATGAGATAAATTTCAGGTCAATTTCAAGCTAATTCTCGGTTGGCGAGTCGATTTCAAGTCAATTTAGGGTTGATATTGTCAATTTTGGGTCATTTTTTGTTTGGCCGGTCAAACTGAACTGACCCAAAAAATTTAATAGTTTAGGATCTTTAACCAGAAGTTGGACTGAATATTATTTGGGTCAACTCAAAGCCAGATTTTTTGAGTCTTCCGATCAAGTTGACGTGTTGGGTCAATTTTTGACACTTTTAAGCTACATAATGACAACTTCTCATCACATTAACACACTCCTTTTGCTTTAGAATATTTGAATGATTTAAAGCTATTGTGTCTCTATTCTACATATTTCTAAGAACATAATAGGAGCAAGCAAAGTGCTAATAGAATGATAAACAACATGTTACACGTTGCGTAAGTAATTATTTGCTCTAAAAAGTAAACATGTCTTATGAAGTCCCAAAAGACATTGGATTCAAGCAATCCAAGGAATGCATTATGCAAACTAAGTCAATTTGTGGATGCTTACTCAAAAATACCTAGCCATAACTCCCATTTCAGATCCTTTTTAAATTCAAACCAAAAACTCATTTCACCTATTGTATCTCTCAATTGTTTTCTAACTTCAATTGGTGAGTCGTTTTCTCATGCAAATTCTTAAAGCACTAACACACAAAATCATCCTCTTGCAAACCTCTCTTGGTGCTTAGAGGCTATTCTGCTTATACAATATCTCCTCAAGGGATTGTCATGTAATATATTTGTACTTCACTTTCGTCATCCGCAATTTAAGTTGAATCTCTCTCTTCCTTCAAGAATGTGAAGAATAAAGACAAAGATCATCTCCACCATCAATCATTGATTTGATGGGGAACCTAATTAGCCCGTTGAGCTCGCCTCAATATGAGCGACACACTTATGACTATCAATAGTATTGGGATACCCTTATTGTGAAATTTGTATTCCAGAGATTTAAATTTCTCAAAAATATCATACCTCTTACACTCTAGTAAATAATTATTAGGTCGAATTTATGTTCAAATAACACTTAATTCCCTTTTAGTTACTATTTTGATTAACATACAAAAATATAAAATATTGCTACATGTGGTTTATAAATGAAGTCTTACCATTTAATTGATTTATTAAAGATTCTTTAGTTATGACTAACATAATATTTTTTGAGGCATAATAAGATTCCAATCAATAGTTATTGTCTATAATAACATACTCTCATATATTCTCCATAATTGCATATGTAATTAATTAGTTGTCATATTTTCATAAGAATAAATATTTTGGTAAGAAATGAAAATAATTAAAGTTTGTGGATTAGAGTTAATAAAATACTCAATTATATATATATAATAGTAAGTAAACATGACCTAGCAAACATGTTTAGTTGAAGGGATGCATTCTCAAGATAGAGATCACAAATTTTAGTCTTTTGTTTGACCTTCTATAAAAAAAATTTAACATTCATGAGCTCTATATTTGAAAAATATACAATAAATTATTTATATTATACTTATTCATAATTAATATTATGCTCACCCACGCCTTATTTTTAATTTATAAATATTTGAAAATGTTAAAAAAAGCTAATAATAATCTTATACTACTTTTTCTTAAAATCTTAATGATAATATATAATCGTACTTTTTTTTAAAATTTGATAATATTTATATTATTTAGGGGCATTTACATGCATATCACCCTATATGTAATAAAAATTCACGTTTTATATTAATACCACTCACATCTTTCGTATAAAAGAAAAAAAAATACCACTATTTTAACTTTTAAAAGTGAAATACACCACGTGTAGATAGGGCTGTCAAAACAGCGCATTGTTCACGAACAGCTCATGTTCGGCTCTGTTGGCATATATTTTTGATGTCACAAGTGTAGGATGTCCGCTCAAGTGTTATAGAACATTGCTTGATGCATGTGTTGATTCTCGTAGACATTCATGTATGTTGAGGGGCGCGTAGCCAGGGTCAGTTTTGCTAGGCTTTGACTCTCTCTTAGGCGAAGGCTGGTCGACATCTTGTTCGTCGGACGACTCCGATCGAGTCAACGAATATTATGCATCGCGTCGCGCACAAATTTGGCTCGAATTGGTTTGATCATCAACAAAGTTATCGAGATGACCCAAGATGACGAAAAAGACCATGCGAGTGTGTCCGAGACATTGATTTTACCTCAGTAAAGCACCCATTTTGTTACGGCTTTCATTAGTGCGCATTATCTCAAAAATAGTTATAAAAATATGTCTAAGAACACTACATATTTTAGGTGTATCAGAGGACATAGACCGAAACGCCTAAGAGGGCGTAGATACAACTCAATTTGTATGTCTCCCCATTTAAGGGGAGGGTATAGAGCAAACATCTCAGAGGATGTAGGATCACGTAAGGTAATCCCACAGAGGTGCTCAAAAAGGCTGAAGGTTGTAACGCCTTCAGGAGCACAAAAAACGCTTTATGAGAGGGAAAAGAGCTCCCCCGACGACAGCAATCGTGCCCATCTTCCGGCTCTTCTACGTCGCCAGGCAAAAAAACGATCGAAAACAAAAAAAGGTTAAGAAAACCAATCATAAAGTACAACGACATTGATGCATGCGATAATGCAACGACCAAACGGTCGAGGGTGAGAAAGGGACATAATTCATCGAGTTGTTACCCTAGCAACTGACAAATGGACTGAAAACTAAGGTCTCACAAAAGGGCTCAACTGTGACTCGAAGAAAGAAAACCAGGTCACGATAATATGAGCGAAACTCTTAGTATGGAGAGAGGCTATAACCCATAAGCAAAACTTCAAGTATGGAGAGAGATTCATCCACAGCAGAGTCACTATTTTTGCTAATATACTGGGATCCGCAAGTCACCCAAGCGAAAGTCCTAGTATGAAGAGAGAGATTAATCCTCAGCGGAGTCGTCATTTTATTTTCGTTCATTTTTATCTTTTTTATTTTAAAAGGAGTCACAAGTTTTTCGATCGTTGTATAATTCCCTCATTCGAATAAATCTCTATCACGAATCAGATCAGTGAATCAAAGAGGAGAGGAACCAAATAACAAGAGACATACAACAAAATGAGAAACATGAGAAAAATTAAAATATGGAGAGTCTACGTGCGATAAACCTCGTAAGGATATGTTAAGAATGTTCACCTAAACAAGATTGGGTGGAGGCACCTTAAACCAATATCCGCGAAAGAAGTATTTACTTAGATTACTCATAACCAGAGAGTCAGGTGTATGTACCTGTTGTGAGGTCAAGAGCAATCCCAGAGGGACGTGTTCCTACTGGTTAATTACATCTTGAGGGATACCCAAGAATACTCTTGATAAAAGGAGTTTCACTTATATTATCATAGACATGGGGTATAGCAATCAAATGAAGATTATTCCGTGTGGGAATAGTCTCAATGCTTCAAAGCTCACGTTAAGCCATCGATAAGAGAGTGAGTCTCTCACATCCCGAATGGGTAGCGGCTCATCGACACATAGGGTCCACAAAATAACCATAAATCAACTTGACAGGGATATCCCAACACATCAAAACATGTCCGGGCCATAAGCGCAAAGGACAAATTGTCGTATTCCAAATGGGCAGCAGCTCATTGACATTAGGCTGTCAAGGTGATATCAATGAGGTCAATGAGCGACAGGGCTCAAAGAGGCTCAACAAAAGGAAGGTAGAGTAATTCTAGAAGGTAGACATAACTGGGTTGGGGTACCACGAACCCGTCATCCACAGCTACTAGGACCCTAAGACTACCTGGTAGTGAAGGTAGTCGACCCAACACTTCCTTAGATTCCCTGTTAGCAATCTGTGAATTACGTCGTCCATGGGAACCTCGGTAGCTATAAGTTCAAAGGAAGAAAACTCTATCCTATGACTATAAGTTGGAGCCCCAAGAAGTGGGACTTATACCTGCCGAAATGACAAAGACGCCTCAGGAAAAAAAAAAAGAAAGTGGAGGTTCAGCTACAAAGCTGGAAACGCTTCAAATAAAAGGATTTACAACCCGCTGGGTCAGAGAGCCTTCTAACACCCTAGGAGCACTAAACAACCACTATATGAAGGTATGTTGAGGCAGTCAGGTTCGAGAAGCATAGAGACTCCTCCTTAGGACATGCAAATATGAATGCAGTTATCTACCACGTCCCTAAGCATGGAGGCCCTATTAAGTATGATTGGGTTATAGTCATGCATGCGAACCAATTTTAAAACCTGCCCGAAGTTCATGCAAAAAGTAAAGACTAATTTGAAAAACCTTGAAAGTTTTATTCCTAAAATTTTCATTATCTTAGTCTTTTATTATTAGGATTTTTAGGTAAAGTAAATTAGAATGTGAGGTCTATATACACAGATAGAAACAATATAAAACGCTCAAACATGCAAAGCACACGAGAAGAAAAGAAAAGGAAAAGCATCCTAAAAGAATATTAAAAAGGCCAAATGTCGCTAGACAGCAACATAATTCAGGAAAAGCAGTACAAGTGGTCAGACTCCCCATATACATGTCTGGTCCTAAGTCTATACAAAAATGTAAAATTCTGACTTAAGGTAACGGGACACGGGCTGCTGCTCCTGGTTCTTGTCAAGTGGTTTGGTGTGTCATTCGCTTCGAAACCCTTGCCCGTACCTTATTTTCGATACAGACTCTCCTAAGACTCTATCAAATACATTTAAAATAGAAAATAAAGACTCAACCTGCATAAAATAAGTGTTAGTGGGCACACCATCCATCGTAAAAATGAAAATTAGTGCCTTATAATTGGGGGAGCTAAAGAGCACCTGCAAGCAAATGATTAGAAATCATTACATGCTCCCCCATAATAACACCTGTGTGAGAATGTATAAATAGGCACGACACCTGCAGAAGATCACCCTAATATACTATCTCACACAAGAAACATGCAAGCACACCAAAAAAGGCGAGAAGGTGACACATGGCTAGCGCAAGGCAACACAACACACAACAATAGCCAGAGGTGTCAAAAATAATATCTAGCATCCTAAACCCTAGCCTAGCACACAATCTAATGACAAGTGCATTAACTTAGTATCTAAGTGTGGGGTAAGTCTGTGTATGGTATAACTTTGACGGGGTTGTCATGCCAACCCCATGTTAAAGATCTGAAGGATCTAAAGGGTGTCACGAAGAGGGGAGACACAAGTTAGATCCAATAGATCCTTAGCACAGTCATACTTGTGTTAATCTCAATGACTTAACTTGCATTGCTCGTCGGGATCAACCCTGCAAGCAATGCTCGTTAAGGCTTCGCGATCAACATGAATTCACTCTCCAAAACGAGTAGGACAAACCATCGAGAAATGGAGAAAAAAAAGTCATGCAGAAAGCCCACATTGTGACTGCTCCACCGAAGTACAGGACAATCACAACGGGCACCCAAAAGGGCAAACACACACTATACAAATAAATGCAGGATGTTACACGCAACAAGCCACACACAAACAGGATGTCCATCTAAAACACGATGCATATAAAGAAAAATTACACTTGTCTTAGGACCCGGGGTGTCATGCAACAAACAGACACCAACTACAAGTGAGTTTGCATCGAGTAAAAGGATACCTATAAAGAGAAATTACACCTTACTCAAGAGACACTCATCGAGCACACATGCATGATATGCAGAAGACATATGATAAGTGTACCAAAGTAGTGAAGGCGAGTATGTCGTGATGGCAGTGACTCAAAAGGAGCGGGCATGCTGTAGCGGCAGCTACTCAAAGATGAGTATGCCGAGGTGGCAGTGATTAGAAGATGGGCATGCCGTGACGGCAGCGGCCCGAACAAATGGGTGTGTCGAGGATGCAGTGACCTGAGGATGGGCATACCGTGACACCGGTGGCATGACAGATGGGTATGTCGAGAAGATAGTGAACCAGAACTGGGAGTGGTGATCCTCACTGAGGAGAATCACACCAATGCAAATGAAAAATGTTAACACAGATGGAGTACAACATGCAAACAAGCGGACATGCAATATTATCATGCACAACATGCAATAACATGTAAGATGATGCAACATATCAGTCAACATATCGGTAGGAGAATCACGACAGATGGGTATGTCGAGAAGGTACTGACCTTGAAGTGGGAGTGGTGATCCTCACTGAGGAGAATCACACCAATGCAAATGAAAAATGCTAACATAGATGGAGTACAACATGCAAACCAGCGGACATGCAATATGATCATGCACAACATGCAATAATATTTAATATGAAGCAACTGATCGATCGACTGGGCCGTGGTGACTGGTCGAGCAAAAGTGGAAAGTCGAATAAGCTGGGGCGGCCAGTCGAACCAAAGTGGTAGGTCGACTGGGTCGGGGTGGCCGGTCGAAACAAAGTGATCAAGTGATCGTGCATATGACATGTAACATGATCAACACGCCAAAATGCATCAAATGGTTTGTGCACAAGCAATGAAACCCAACAACTCGACGACACGTCGAATTCATTTTAATGACTTCACATAGGTACCTAGGGTTGACAAACTTGGATCTGCGACATTGCTGCCTCTAGCTTTGGCGTGGCAATGTGAAGGGTTTCCCCCTGTGATTTCTCGTATGGGAAACTCTCCACCGTTCGTAGGGCGGACTAGCTACAAAGCTTTTTTCGCTCTACGAACATCAGAAATTTTATAGGACGGAGTAGCTACAAAGCTTTTACCATCCTCTATGATCGAACTCACCTAATCCCCCCAAGGGAGATTAAAAGCACCAAAATCATAAAAAATTTGGATTCCAACCCGACAGGATAAAGATCTAAGGCTCACAACAAAGGGGAGACACTCAGCTCTACGGGGGTGTTTGGCCACACATGGGAAGTCCTAACATAAAAGCTGGCTCTATGTAATTCGACGATCAATCACATATGTATGTCTTCACACCGGTTCACACCGGTTCACACACTTCGTGTGGGCGATCAGACCCACACGCCTAGACACCACTAAAACCTAGAACCAACTAGGAGTTTAGAGGATCTCATGATCGTGACGGTTGCAGACGTGTTCTCTTTGCTTTCTCCAAGCTGTCGACGTCCGATGTTCGATCCATGCAACAGTGTGCCTCGCAATAAACCATGCAACGAGAAATATAGGGGGTAGTGAGGTATGCAAAGTACTAAAAAATAATTAATTTTGACATATAAAAATATAACCAAAATGTACTTTCGAGAAGGATCGCTCGGACATAAGCATGCCCGAACTTATCATGCAAGGAATCTCAGAAATTTTTCATGAGGATTTTATGCAACAAGCTCATCTGCATTGCCCCCCAATAATAGAGAAAACACAAATCATTAGCACATTTTCTCAAGTGCATTCAAATATCATAAGATCCACACTTATTTACATATATGAACATACCCTTTTTTATGCATGCAAGTCAAAAAGATCCATGCTTGCTCAAACAAAGTGGGGCAAATGACAGCAACTTTATATATGCTTAAAAATACAAAAATTTGAAACCACACTAGAAGATTTAAATCCACGGGAACGGCGCCAAAAACTTGACGACTTTATATATGCTTAAAAATATAAGAATTTGATACCGCTGCCAGAAGATTTAAATCCCAGACAACGACGCCAAAAAATTGATGTAACTTTTAATATGTAAGAATTTATGAACCCATATTTATATATTTATAATGATTTTATAAAGTCACAATTTCAAACGCAAGTATACATATCGCTCAAGTAATATAGGGCTCTAGTGGAGTCCCGTTTATCGATCCCACAAGGAAGCGAGGTAAGAGGTCCTTAGTCAGCTCTAGTGGAGTCCCGTTTATCGATCCCACAGGGAAGCGAGGTAAGAGGTCCTCAGTCAAATCTCCTAGTATACTACTTAGTCCTAGTTTAGGAATGTCGATATTAATTTAGTCAAATCCTAGTCTACTACAATTAGTCCTTAGTTTGGAATGTCGATTAAAATGATGTTTTATCTAGTAACTACTCCTAAATGCAAGTGTTAAATGTAAAGATAGTAACTATAACTAAATGCAAATATTAATTCTAAAGATAACCCTTTTTGGCCATAACTAAATGCAAATATTAATTCTAAAGATAACCCTTTTTGGATGAATTGGTTTGGAGAATTATACTAAAAATTTCTATTCTTATGTAATGAATTAGGTAATGTAAAGGAATGAGATGCATTAAATAAATTGCAAATATTAATTCTAAAGATAACCCTTTTTGGATGAATTGGTTTGGAGAATTTTGAGATACAAAACTACTATTCTTATGTAATGAATTGGATAATGTAAAGGAATGAGATGCATTAAATATCTACTATTCTTATGTAATGAATTGTAGATAAGTAAAGAAATGAGATGCATTAAATATTGTATGTGTTTAGAGAATTTTGAGATATTACAAACTACTATTCTTATGTAATGAATTAGATAATGTAAAGGAATAAGAATTTTGAGATATTAAAAAATAATATTCTTATGTAATGAATTGGATAATGTAAAGGAATGAGAGCTATTAATTGTATGTGCCAAATAGGAGCAATCCTATTCTTTACCCTTTGATCCAGGTATAAAGAATATTGACTAATTATATGCTTGTTTATTGAATCCGTGGCTAGGCTGAGGGGATACCGACTCTCACTTCGGAGCTCCCACGTTACCCTCGCCTGAGGGCTAACATCTCCTCTTCAATACTCAAAAAATAGGACCGAATTGAGGATTTTAATCTGTCACCCTAAAATCTCCAATTCTACACTCATCAAATTATTTTTCCTTATTTATTTGCACTCAACTCCCATGAACTTAACCATCCATGGAATTTTAATGTGGTTCCACTTTGTTGAGAATTACACCGCCCATTCGGATCAATGAAATTACAATAAGTTTTAACATTACAACAGGCCTTTATTTTAATGTAAATAAAGTACAAGTAAAAACCATCACATTTATAATTAAATCCACTTCTAACATGCATCACAAAATCCTAAACATGAATTCTACTCATTACAAAAGAAAAGTAAAATGAAAACAACGACATAATCTTCTCATACCATTATTTTCAAATAAGAAGAGAGAGTAAGAGAAACACATCACAAAGCATGAAGAAAACACAACAAAAAACTTCATTTCATCAAAGCAAATCCACTAGATAAGTGTTTACAAAACCATAAGATAATGAAGAACACAATACTTA
>JXCR01135402.1:334647-350336 GCA_002079205.1 Phalaenopsis hybrid cultivar
GCAAGTAAAAACCATCACATTGATAATTAAATCTGCTTCTAACATGCATCACAAAATCCTAAAAATGAATTCTACTCATTATAAAAGAAAAGTAAAATGAATATAAAGACATAATCTTCTCATACCATTATTTCCAAACAAGAAGAGAAAGTAAGAGAAACACATCACAAAGCATGAAGTAAACACAACTGAAAAATTCATTTTATCAAAACAAATCCACTAGATAAGTGTTTACAAAACTATAAGATAATGAAGAACACAATATTTAGCTTTTTCCCTTTGAAGGAAAGAAGAAAATCTCTCCCACAAAGTTTCCCGCCGATCCATGCAATGCTAGAACATCTCCTTACAAATTCTCTCAAAATCTCCTCTCCAATCTCTCCAAAAGGTTAGAAATCTACATTTCTACTCCTATTCTAAAAACTCTAAACTTTTTCCACACTTTTCCTAACATTCCTCTCACATATATCCCACTTTTTCTAACCTAAATTTATTCTTTTAAAGTGTAGGGATGAAGTTTGAAGAGCTGTCACAAGAACCCTTTCAAAAAGCTTCTAAATACGTTGAATTTCGGTCCATAACCGCCAAAAGTTGGTCCATAGTCATCCCGGGCGCCATCGGCGAGCTTTTTTGTTATTTTTCAGTCTTCTCGGGTAAATCTAGCCGTCAGCGAGCAGACTGCGCAACTCCACCGTTTCACTCCGTTTGGCTCCATTTTAGCTCTGTTTTGCCCCATTTCAGTTGCGTTGTGTTCCTAACTGATAGCCATACAAAATAAGCATGAAAATAATCTTCCTTTAAAGTGTAATCTCTTTCAAAAATATGCAAGAAGTGTAAAAGAGATTAAGCATCAAAAGACTTATCGAGAGGGGACATGGCAAAATTTTATTTCTTGCTCGTTTTTGCTCTAAATTGCACAATTTTTGCATCTTTTTGCTCCAATGACCATAATTCACCATACCTGCAACAAAACATCAAAAATACCCTTCTTTAAAGTGCAATATCATAAAAAATAGTGTAAAATAGGTATGAAAATCTCAACATATTTTCCTTTGGTCAGGTTCCACCTGTCCCTCCATTAGACAAGAATGCCAGGAAGACTAGGAATATATTGCTGCAAATTTAGCAGTATTTTCTACTTTGGATTTCTATACCTGTCCCGATTCCAATTTAGGAAGTGCCTTTGACTTCTAACTTCTGAGTTGTTTTGCTACTGTCCCGAATTGTGTGGACCACATCCATGTTGGATGTTTGCTATATGTCGTCCTTTGAAAATGAGTTGTGCATGCAACATTCCTTTCATTGTAGTAGCTTGTATTGGTGCTACTTTTCCCTTGAGGAAGAGGTTGGTACCAGATTACAATGTGCTACAACACTCTTCTTCATTTTCTTACCTCTTTTGTAGTCCTTCTGTGTTTTGAGGATTTTCAACCTATGGATGTTGTACTACCTACGAGTGCTTGAGTTATCTTTTACGATACCGCCCTCTGGCGGTGTGGTATTTCTTGCCACAACTCTCTTTGGTTTCGGCCCATGATCATGCTTATATCCCATCGGCTGATAATTACCCTTTTCTTCCTTTGACAGTGTGGACCATGTCCCTGCCATGACTCCTTTCAGTTCCGGCATGGGATGACACTGAGATCCCATCAGCTGAGAATTGTTTCTCTCCATTGTTTGGCTGTGTAGGCTATGCTCCAGCCATGATTGCTTGGAGGTTCTTCTCTCCTCAGGATGCATGTTATTCTCACCTTGTAGTCCGTGTTGCTGCTGATACCACAAGTTCTCTGACCGAGAAGATCGTAGGGGTAGCCTCCTCTTTAAGAGGAGTTATTTTTGCTGGTTTGATGACCGTGCCAACCTCCTTTATTTTCGGTTTCTCTAAGGTCTTGCCTATCCCTACTTTGGGCAAGGGAGTCCAGAGGAATAGGAACAAATTGCTACAATTGCGGCAGTTGACTTAGTCGCATGTCTCTTTACCTGTTGTGGTTCCAGCTGACGAAACATGTTGCACTCCCTTGGCTGAGAATCATTTGATTATATTGTTTGGTCGTGTGGGTTTTACCCTGATCATGATGGTTTTGAGGGATCTCCCTCTTTAGGATGCAGATTGCTCTAAACATGCGGTCCATAATAATGACTCCACTACAGGTTTCCTTGCCAAGAAGATTATTGGAGCAATTTCACTCTATGAGGACTGGGTCCTCTTCCTTGAAAGAAGTTCCATACCTGGATCCTTCAGATTTCCGAGCAAACTTCTTTATTTCTCTTATTCTATAGGCCCTCATAGTAGGAGACCAAAGTTTGTCTATCGGTCTGTTACGAGGCCGGGATATTCACCATCTTTCATATGTGCTACGAGACCTGCTGAGGTGTTGCATGAGACCCTTGGTGTGGTACTTAGAGCCATTGTACCAGATTTTGTGTTAGGTATCATTGATAATTCTGTTGGAGTGGCTATTGCCAACATTTGTTGTGCCCACTATTTCCGTGAGCTAAGGAAAATGTTGTGGCTTCTTCTTCATCGCGCTAGATGAATTTGTCCTATGTTGATAAAGAGAGCTCCGGGGCACACCACCACCGTTGATTCTCACCTTACTTGAGGACGAAAGTTGATCTCCTTACTTCGACGAATTCCATGTGGGTTAAACAAATTCTTGCCGCCACGTCTCTTGATATCCCGACACTTCATGTAGAATAAATTTATACATTTAATGGTGAGGGGTTTACTTGTCTTTGCTTTGAAGAGTGCTCTATCCTACCTCTTTTCACCTATTAAGCAAGGATATGATGGATGTTGTAGACTTCAATTGGAGGACACCCCCAAAATCTCTTTATTGACAACATGTTGTATTGACTAGACCACCTTGCTAGTCTTGATGGATCAATGTTTTAGTTGAGATACACACCTCCTAGGCTGGTTGAGAGCGCCTCATTTGATTTTAACCACTTTGCCTTTTGGCTAGGCTCTTGATGAGAGCATTTCATAGCTAAGACCATTCTACATGTCTAAGCATTTGATTTAGTCAGTTACTATGAACCTGACTAGGATTGGGTGCCTCACCTATCCAAAACCTTATTGACTTTTTAGTCCGTTCTTGGTGAAAGAGCTTCATTGTTAAATTTATCCACCTCCCCCATATCCAACCTTATGGATATGTGTTGTTTGACTTGGTTGATTTTTATCACCTTGTTGATAGTCATGTTGAGCTGATCAGAGCATTCCGTCTCTTCAATCAGTCCATTTATCGTTAGGATACCTCGATATCCGACGTTACCAATTAGACTTAACTTATATGACCGAGAAATTTCTGCATCTCTTGATGCTCCGACTCCAATTTCTGGAGGCCGTTGAGATGGTTCCAAAAGGAATCACGCCCTTCAGTGAATCTTATATTGGGTTTGTCTTTGATGATTCTTGAGATTGTACCTAAGATAGATCCTGACGATAAACTTGAACCAGACCATGTATGCACTTTCTTAGGATTTGTAAATCCTCATGGTTTGGGGGATTCAAACTAAGTCACGATGAATGAATCCCTTACTTTAATGAATTTTCACCTAAGTCTTGAGAATACCTCAAAATGACAAGATGAGTGTTATTGAGATGTTAGTACTTTCAAAGACTATTTAGATCTCTTACTTTTTCATTCAGTTAAACTGATGAAAGCTTGACAAGTAATAAATCATAAAATCCTAAGAATCTTTATTTAGGAGATTTTTTAGTCAAAGGAAATAACTTTATTACAGAAGAAGCTCTACCAGAAATAGTAATTCTCAGGAAAATAAAAAAAAATGAAAAATGTAAAAAAGCCTTAACAATAAAAAAATAAAAAAAATTGGCCAACACTCTTGAGAAGAAGCTTGAGGTGAGTGGAAAATAAAAAAAACTTCAATATAAAGAACTTTTTGATTTTAAAATTCTCCTGATAAGATCCTTAGAATATTAAGGTTCAGAGATTTGTTAAGTGAAATTGGGATGACTGATAAATCAATAATTAGTCAAAAGACATCTCCAAAATGAAAACATTTTCTTAACACCCAGATACGAACGACGAGGCTTATTTAGGCTAAGTGTGAAAAGAATTAAAGGACAGGGGCTAGGGAAGAGTACTTAAAGAAAATCCCACCTATACCTGAATTTTGCAAATATTTTGTTTTGCATGTTATAGCTGATCATGAATCTAAGATGCCTATATGAAAACTCTTCATACCAAATCGATTTGGTTTGTCACACCAAATCATTCCTGATAATGGCTTATGCCGGAGATATAAAAAAATATATTTCAATAAAAAAATATGAATGACATGGAGGCTCTTAGTAGCTCCATGGGTATGTTATACAATATAGCGTACACCCACTTTTTTCTACACTTTATGCATTGACCTTTTGAGTCTGACAGTCCTTCATTCAAAAGTTGACTTGTCTTTTAGTGTGGGATTCTGCCCGCCACTTTCACACCTTTGCACGTTAAACCTCTGGGTCCGACGGCCCCACCTTTGGAAGAAAAGCCTGCCTCATCATGGGCTCTTGACCCACAACCTTTTAGGCTTCATGCATCGACCCTCGGGTCTTAACAGGTTCCCTTAAGAGCTGACATGCCTATAGTGCGGGATTCTGCCCACAACCTTTTTACGCCTTGTGAGTCAACCCTCGGTTCGTGGCGGGCTTTCTTCAAGAGCCGACTTTCCTTTTGGTGTGGGATTTCACCCACTACCTTTTATGCTTCTTGCATCAACCCTCGAGTCTAGTTAGTCATTCCTTTCGAAGTTGACTGGCCTTTTTTGTGAGCATGTGGTATGAAATATTGTACACCCACCATTTCTGTGCTTTATTTCACATAAGAGAGGTCTTGAATAACTCTTAAAACTGATTCTTGAATTGCCAAACAGGCAAAGTGGAAGTCCTACGGGCGGCTTATACCTGGCGCAACCAGTAATCAGTGTAAGAGAAGCTAAGTACTTCACTTATCCTCTATTTTCGGTCCCTCATTTCAAGTAGGTCCAAATGATCATGTCCCACCCATCATAAATGAGTGTGGTAGATACATCTATCCCACTCGTCATAAATGAGAGTGAAAGATACCCTCTTTTTTAGAGGATTTGAGCTTATTTTCACTACTAAGCATTCCATGGTTAGCATACCTTGCCTAGTTAACCTTTTGCAATATCTCAATTGATGGAAGTTAATTTTGATTAATATTTGCCTTATGTAGGAAATCCATGCCCTTTCCTAGCATTCTTGTTCGATTACCCATTCTACATAGGGTCCGAACTGAGCACCTTTCTATGGATATGCTTGTCTCGCTCACTTCATATGAGTGTGGTGTATTCCCTCTTGTGAGATGTGTTTTGTTTTGTGCGTTATGGATAAACACAAATTGGTTTGTGCACTCTAGTTTGCCCAACCCTTCTCAGGTGTCCCGACTTACCGATGTCAAGTTTGATTGATACCTCTTTTGTGTGGGAAAGCTATGCTGCATTCCTCACCACCTCTATGCTCTATTCCTCACCACCTCTATTCGGTTGAGCACCCCGTGTGGGTCTGAATTAGAGGTTCCCACTCACTTTAAATGAGTGTGATGTTTTCCCCTTTGAGGGATGTTCTTGGGTCAGCTTGAGAGCAAAATACCCTTGTGGTTGGAAAGTTATGTTTTGACCAACTATTCTTGGATATTGAGGCAATTCCTCAACAAAATTCATTCTAATAAATGTCTGGTAGCAGTATCATATTTAGAGTTGGTATATTCTAATCGTCCACCCTCTTTGATAATCATGACTCGGCCAATTTTCATTGCCTTGTCAGAAGGACATGCCGTATCGGGTTTAAACTTCATCTATTATCTGTCTGATCCATGTTCTTAGTCAGAGCCACTTTTGATGCCTGACGTTTGCCCCAGTATTTTTCTGGGCAAGAAGTATCTTAACCAGTTCTTGCAAGAAATATTCGTTGGGGTCTCCTCAGCGATAACTACTTCCCAAGTTTAGAGGAACCTTTTAGCGAGACTTACTTCACTAGTGCTTGCTTAAGCACCCAACATTTGGACTTGCGAGTCCACCTAGATGATATATTTTTGATTGGTTTGGTTGGTTTGGCCTACCCCATTGAATTGCATGTTGTATCAGTCGCTTAGTTGGTCCATGTCCACATCGGGATATTTGATGTCTCCCCAACAAAACTACTTTGCTAAGTGATAGGAGAATCCTCAATGAGAATTTCCTTGCTAGCTCACTTGGAGCACCCTTGGGGGTTTGACCATGCTAGGTCATGTAACCTAGTTGATATTCTTGATTGATCTGGTTGGTTTTGTCCGCCATGTTGAGTACCATGTTGTATTAGTTTGACGGCTACTCTATGGATCCCCAATGAAAATTGCTTTGCTAGTGCTGACGTAAAAGCACTCTTGTGGTTAGACCTTTCTAATATCTCACCCCATTTTATGGTTTGGTTGGTTTTATCCAACCTGTCGAACGACATGTTGCGTCAGTCAGTTAGCTGACCCATGTCTGCATCGAGACACTCGATGCCTTCCCACTTGCTAAATAGGAGAATCCCCGACGAGAGTCGTCTCGTTAGTGCTTATGGAAGAACTCTTATGTTTAGATCATCTTGATCATATAACCATATATTCTTATTGACCACTTTGGTTGGTTTAGTCTGCCAAGTCGAATGACATGTTGTATCTGTTTTACCACTGATCCATGTTTAATCAGATTACTTGGTTGTCCAACTTTACTTTGAGCATGATACCTCAATTTATTTATCCATATGGTCGCTCATCTTGTGCATAAGCAGGATACCTACATCCTACCCTCTTTGATATTTTTGACTACCTGGGTTGGTTTTGTCCGCCAAGTTGAGTGACATGTCGTATCGGTTTTACCACCGATCCATATTTTGTCGAGACACTATGATGTCCAACTATATTTTGAGCATGATGCCTCAGGCTATTTAGCTATATGGTTTCTCATTTGATATGTGGTCAGGATACATACCTTCTGTACCATTTGATATGCATATACAAGACACATACCTGCTGTACATTTTTTATATTCTCGATCAGTTTAGTGATTATGTCCGCCATGTCGAGTAACATGTCGTATTGGTTTTGTCACCGATCCATATTTTGTTGGAGCTCTCCGATGCTCGAGGTTTCTTGATGCTTAATAGGGTTACCTCGATCCGACGAGATCGATACCCTTAGAGAGGAGCGCCTCCTCCTTATCGGATCGCTTTATGCCTCCAACAATTACTTTGAGCGTGATGCTCATTTGATGTTTCACCAGGATTCATACTTCCTTCCTTATTTCATGTACAATTGGGATACATACCTCCTAGACTATTTCGATTGAGATATATTCCTCCTTGATCATTTGATGTTCCGATTAATGGAATTGCTTCCTTCAATTGATCGACCCTTGATGATAAGACCTCATTTTGAGGCACGTCGGGTTTTGTAGCCATTTGGCTTCGAATTTTCTTGAACCATACACTTTTTCTGTCAGTTCTTTCATAAGAGAATTTATTAGTTTTTTAGCTATGATATCCTAGTTTTTCTCAAGCCATATGGCAGTGTAGTAGGATCTGTTATGAGAACACCTTGTCTTTTGACATCTTTGGCTCCGCAACCATTTGATATGACATTTCTCGAGCTATATGGCGCACTAGTCAGCTCTCATGAGAATATGTTGTCGTGTCTGACTCTTTAGCCTTTTGATACTTCTCAAACCATATGCCCTTGTTTGTCGATTTTTTTGCGAGAGTATCTTATCTTCGAACTTTCCTTTCTGCATGTCATTGAGGTTGAGTGCATCTAGAACCGCATGACTTTACAGTTGGTTTGATGACGAGTGCACCTCAACTGGCTGGCCAGTTGCCACATCATTTATAATCTTTAGTGCTTTATAGCCATTTATCGATGGTGATGAGTGTTTCTACTCCATGGGAGCCGGTCCGACTCGCAATCGGGTTCCTATTGATAAAACATAATAGGAGACTTGAGGTCACACGAGATGAGCCTCCTCCCACTTTTTTCATTCAACTCATGTCAGGCAAATTTCAGGTTCCCAACTCTGTCCTTTCAAATGTGGTCAGACAGAGGGTAGTTACCTCTTGCAACTAGGGGCAGCCTCTAAGCCAAATGCCCATATGCAAGAGATGAGAGACCTACGGTCACACGAGATGATAAGGCCTTTTCAAATTTTCATACTAATGAGTCACTGGAACAGTTGCCACTTCAGCTAGGACTTCTTGGTCTTTATGACCACCTTGACTGTTGTGATGGGTGCCACTCTCCGGAAGAACCTACTACTCAGTTCTTTGCGTGAGAGCAGAACAGGAGACCTGGGTCACACGAGATGATCAAGCCTTCTTGGTTGGCCATACTATTGAGACACTAGCCGATCGCCACCTCTGATCAAGATTTTTGTGCGTTATAGCCACCTAATTAAAGTGATGGGTGCTTCTTTTCAAAGGGATCATTTAGAATCGCAATCAGGGTCCCTTTGAGGAGAAACATAACAGGAGACTTGGTCACAAAAGAAGATTTAGCCTTCTCCCCCACCGTTATAAATGAGGTCAGGCGCGGGGTTTCATCGGTTCTGTTGTTTTAAAAGATAGGTCAAATAGATCGATCTGCCGTTTCGAGTGAGGTCAGACAGGCCTTTTATTAGCCATATCATGTTCAATTTATCTAGCTTGACTGAGCTTTTCGGTGGACAATTAGCTTCGACTATTGACCACCAACCCAACCATACCCTGTCCAGTTTATCTGGTATGGTTGGGTTTTCTTCGTGTTTGGCCGGTTTCGACTGGCTAGACACATCCTTAACCATACCTTATCCAGTTTATCTGACATGGTTGAGGTATCTTTTTGTCTTCTTTTGGGATGTCACCTTGACTACTAAGAGAGTCTTTCTCTTAAGGTTGCTACCAACAAGTGCACTGTGCCTCAGCGGCGGAGCACACTTGTTGGGGGTTGACCGACCTTTTTTCTTTTTGTAAATCAACAATTACAAGAATTTGATGGCGCTACTAAAAGATTTAAATTCCAGCAACAGTGTCAAAATCTTGACCGCGACTTTATATATATGTGTTTGATTTAATAAAGTTGTAAAGATATAATATTAAATAATGTCAAAGTTGAATTTATCAACGCAAGTATACGTGTCGCTCAAGTAATATAGGGCTCTAATGGAATCCTAGTTATCAATCCCACAGGGAAAAATAAAATACTACGGACTAAGGCCTAATAAAAAAGTAATACTTCAACTACAACGACGACGTTCAATTTGCTTATCTGTCACTAATAGGCAATTGAANTTGACCTCCAAATTCAGAATTATGACATTTCTAAATGATTAGCTCAGTTTCTTCACAAGGTACACATCTTCTAATAATTAAATCCTTACATTGTTTATATAAATAAGGCTCATCCCAAAAATATGCTTTTGCATCATGAATGAATTTCCTTTGTTGTTGCAATGTCAGCATAGGTGGCAAAATATCACTTACAATATAATTAACAATATCAGCATACCATGGTATTTTCCACTCATTAATATTATACAGTTGTTCATCAGGGAAACTATCTGTAATTTCATTGTCGATGTCAGATAATTCATGATTTTCTAATCTTGAAGAATGATCAGCAATTTGATTATCAGTTCCCTTTCTATCATAAACCACAAGATCAAATTCTTGCATCAAAAGTATCCATCTAATCAACCTTGGTTTGAGATCCTTCTTTTGCATCAAATATCTAATAGCAGAGTGATCGGTATGCACAAAACATTTAACTCCAATTAAATAAGATCTGAATATATCTAAAGCATACACAATGACGAGTAACTCTTTTTCAGTAATAGTATAATTAATTTATGGATCATTAAGAGTTTTACTAGCATAGTATATAACTTTAAAAATCTTTTCATACCTTTTTCCAACCACAGCTCCAATAGCATAATCACTAGCATCACACATCAGTTCAAATGGTTTCTCCCAGTTAGAACAACTCCAATAGCATAATCACTAGCATAAAACATCAGTTCAAATGGTTTCTCCCAGTTAGGTGAAACTATAAAAGGGGCTGTGATTAATTTTACCTTTAATAACTCAAAGGAGTTTAAACAGCTTTCAGTAATTTCAAATTTCTTATCCTTTTCTAAAAGTTGGCATAGAGGTTTGGTAATTTTTGAAAAATCTTCTTCTTGTCCTTTTCTAAAAGTTGGCATAGAGGTTTAGTAATTTTTGAAAAATCTTTAATAAAGTCTGTAAAAACCAACATGTCCCAGAAAACTTCTAACTTCTCTTACACTAGTAGGAGGTGTTATAAGATGTCCAAGAAAACTCCTAACCTCTCTTACATTAGTAGGAGGTGTTAGTTTAGATATAACTTGGCATAGAGGTTTGGTAATTTTTGAAAAATCTTTAATAAAACGCCTGTAAAAACCAACATCTGAAAACTTCTAACTTCTCTTACACTAGTAGGAGGTGTTAGTTTAGATATAACTCGGATTTTTGTGAAACTCCTAACCTCTCTTACATTAGTAGGAGGTGTTAGTTTAGATATAACTTGAATTTTTGTCTCCTAACCTCTCTTACATTAGTAGGAGGTGTTAGTTTAGATATAACTTGAATTTTTGCAGGTTGTTTAGTAACTTTTGAAAAATCTTTAATAAAACGCCTATAAAATCCAACATGTCCAAGAAAACTCCTAATTTTATACATTAGTAGGAGGTGTTAGTTTAGATATAACTTGAATTTTAAAGGGTCTGCTTCCATACCATCTTCCAAAATTTTATGCACTAACACAATTCCTCCTGCAATCATAAATTGACATTTCTCCCAATTCAGAACTAAATTAGCTTTTTCACACAACTCTAAAATTTTTTCAAGATAATTTAAGCATGCGTCAAATGACATTCCAAATACAGAGAAATCATCCATAAATATTTTCAATCCATCATCAATTAACTTACTAAATATGGACATCATACATCTCTAGAATGTTGCAGGTGCATTATATAATCCGAAAGACATTCTTCGAAAAGCAAAAGTTCTAAAAGGACTAGTAAATGTTGTCTTTTCTTGATCCTCAGGAGCAAAAGGAATTTGATGGTAACCAATATATCCATCTAAAAAACAAAAATATTTATGCCCAGCAAGTCTATCTACTATCTGATCTAAAGAGGGTAAAGGGAAGTGATCTTTCTTGGTGGTAGTGTTTAATTTTCTATAATCAATACAAATACACCACCCAGTAACTTGTTTGATAGGTATTAATTCACTATTTTCTTTTGTCTCAACAGTCACTCCTCCTTTCTTCGGAACACAATGAGTTGGACTTACCCACGCACTATCTGAAATAGGATATATAATTCTAGTGTCTAACCATTTCAAAATTTCCTTCTTAACTACTTCTTTCATCATCGAATTTCATCTCCTTTGTGGATCAACCCTTGGTTTATATTGTTCATCTAATATAATTCTGTGCATACAGATTGAAGGATTGATTTTTTTAATATCAGCTAAGGTCCAACCAAAAGCTTTCTTATATCTTTTTAATGTATCTAAGTCTTTGCTCTTGCAAATCATTTAATTCTGAAGATATAATAATAAGTAATATAGACGAGTCTCCTAAAAACNCAGATTCAATCTCTTTTGTGGATCAACTCTTGGTTTATATTGTTCATCTAATATAATTCTCTGCATATAGATTGAAGGACTAGTTCCCTTAATACCAGCTAAGGTCCAACCAAAAGCTTTCTTATATCTTTTTAATGTGTCTAACAGTCTTTGCTCTATAAATCATTTAATTCTAAAGATATAATAACAGGTAATGTAGATGAGTCTCCTAAAAAAACAATACTTCAAGTGGCTAGGCAGTATTTTCAAGTTCAGGTGGTTTTATAATTGATTGAAATAGATTCTTATCGTCATTTTCCGTAATATCCAACATTTCAAATCTTTCCTGAACATAATCTAATTCTTCATTTTCTAATTCATCCANTAAAAACACATACTTCAAGTGGCTAGGCAATACTTTCATCTCAAGTTCTGTTGGTTTTATAATTTATGGAAATAGATTCATATCGGCTTTTTCCGTAATATCCAACATCTCAAATCTTTCCTGAACATAATCTAATTCTTCATTTTCTAATTCGTCTAGAATAATTTTGTCACTCTCTTCAAATTGTTTTTTCTCTTCAAAATGTTCTTTAAAATGTTCTTTTAAGAGATGCTCACTAATTTCCATGCGAAAACATTCATTATCTCTTTCAATAGCAGGGTATTTCATAGATTTCACAATGTTANAAGGATATAATAACAGGTAATGTAGATGAGTCTCCCAAAAACACATACTTCAACTGGTTAGATAATGTTTTCAACTCAAGTTTAGGTGGTTTTATAATTCATGGAAATAGATTCTTATTAGCATTTTCTATAATATCCAACATCTTAAATCTTTCCTGAACATAATCTAATTCTTCATTTTCTAATGTTTCCAGAATAATTTCATCATTCTCTTCAATTTGTTCTTCAAAATGCTCTTCTTTTTCAAAATAGTTTGTATCTTCAAAATGTTTATTAAAATGTTCGTTCAGTAGATGTTCAATAACTTCCATGCAAAAACACTCATTATCTTTTTCAACAGCAGGGTATTTAATAGATTTTACAATATTAAAAGTTACATCTTGATCATTTACTCTCATAGTTAATTATCCTTTTTGAACATCTATCTTAGCTTTTTCAGTAGCTAAAAATGGTCTCCCTAAAATGATAGGTATTTCTTTATCTTCCTCCATATCTAAAATAATGAAATCCACAAGAAAGATAAATTTGTCCACTTTTACTAACACATCTTCTATAACTCTCTTAGGATATGTAACTGAACGATCCGCTAGCTGTAGAGTTACAGAAGTAGGCGAGACTTCTCCTAATCTTAATCTTTTGAAAATTGGTAGAGGCATAAGATTAATGCTGGCTCCCAAGTCACATAAAGCTCTTCCATAAAATTTTTCACACATAAGATTAATGCTTGCTCCCAAATCACATAAAGCTCTTCCATAAAATTTTTCACCGATAGCACACGGTATAGTGAAATTTCCAGGATCTTTTAATTTTTCAAGAAGCTTTTTTTGAATAATTGCACTACACTCTTCGTTAAGTGCAACAGTCAGGATCTTTTAATTTTTCAGGAAGCTTTTTCGGAATAATTGCACTACACTCTTCGCTAAGTCCTAAATCACATAAAGCTCTTCCATAGAATTTTTCACCGATAGCACACGATATAGTGAAACTACCAGGTTAGGAAGAAATAATTAGCACACGGTATAGTGAAACTACCTAGATCTTTTAATTTTTCAGGAAACTTTTTCTGAATAATTGCACTACACTCTTCGCTAAGTGCAAGTTTCGTTGTCTGTGAACTTCCTTTTCTTATTTAGAATATCTTTCATAAAATTCACATAATTTGGCATTTGCTCTAAAGCTTCTACGAAAGGAATGTTCACCGTTAACTTCTTAAGAATTTCTAAAAATTTGGAAAATTGTTTATTCTATTTGTGTTGTTTCAACCTTTGAGGAAACGGTGGTGGAGGTTTCTCCATAGTAATTTTCATTGGTGTAGATGGATACTCTAAATCTGGGTACTCATGATCATTTTCTTTTTCGGTATCCACTTTCTCGTTTTCAGTTTCTATTTCTTTTTGCACTCTTGTCTCTAATTCCTTCCCACTTCGTAATTGAATTGCCTTGATTTGTTCTTTTCCTTGATCTGTAGGATTTGGTTCCATAGTACTCGGAAAAGTTCCTAATGTTCGGTTACTAAGAGCAGTAGCGATATGCCCTAATTGGTTTTCAATATTCTTAATAGCAATTCCTTGATGTTGTAATTGATTTCCTTGAATTTGCAATTGATTTCCTTTATCTGTAATTGTTGAACCATGTTTAATATCAGCTCTTCCATAGATAACTTCTTCTCCTTAATTTGAGCATTACTGTTAAATCCTGGAGGATAAGAAGGTCTACAGTTAACATTTCCCTAGTTGGATGAATTACCTAATGGGTTCACTGGGTTGTTTGCCCATTATTGATTTGTAGAAGAATTGTTATTCCAATAAAAATTTGGATGATTCTTCCAACCTGGGTTATAATAATTTGAATATGGGTTGTTGGGTCTATTAATAGCATATAAGGTCTCATATGAAGGTTGAACATCCATAAATTGCCCAGATGAATTTTCTTTTATCATAGGAGGTGTTGAAGAATAATTCATCCCATAATGATCTAATTTCTTTGATATTGCAGCAATCTGTGAAGCTAACATAGATATTGCATCAAAATCATGGATACTAGCTACTCTTTTAGGATTTACCCGCTTAGAGGGCCATTGAAAATTGTTGATAGCCATCTCTTCTATTAAGGAATAAGCCTCGTCAAAAGGTTTTGACATTAGAGAACCACCAGCCGCAACATCTATAATTGATCTAAGAGATCCCACTAATCCANAATTTTTCATCAGAATCATGGATACTAGCTACTCTTTTAGGATTTAACCATTTAGAGGGCCATTAAAAATTGTTGGTAGCCATCTCTTCTATTAATGAATAAGCCTCATCAAATGGTTTTGACATTAGACCACCAGCTGCAGCATCTATAATTGATCTAAGAGATCCCACTAATCCATTATAAAAAGTTTGAATTATCAACCAATCTGGTAACAAGCATCTATCATCAATCTAAGAGATCCCACTAATCCATTATAAAAAGTTTGAATTATCAACCAATCTGGTAACGAAGAGGACATTTCCTAAGAAGATCTTTAAATCTCTCTCAAGCTTCATATATTGACTCTCCATAAATTAACATTTCCTAATAAGATCTTTAAATCTCTCCCAAGCTTCATATATTGACTCTCCATCAATTTGACATATTTCCTAAGAAGATCTTTAAATCTCTCTCAAGCTTCATATATTGACTCTCCATCAATCTAATCACTAATCCATTATAAAAGGTTTGAATTATTAACCAGTCTGGTAACGAATGATGAGGGCATTTAAGAAGATCTTTAAATCTCTCCTAAGCTTCATATATTAACTCTCCATCAATCTGACAGAACGATGTATATTTAAATCTCTCCCAAGCTTCATATATTGACTCTCCATCAATCTGACAAAATGATGTTATCTTAAATCTTCTCCCAAGCTTCATATATTGACTCTCCATCAATCTAACAGAACGATGTCATGTCATTTCTAAGTTTAGCAGTTTTGGATGGAGGGAAATATTTGGATAGAAATTTCTGTGAAAGTTCTCCCCAAGTTCTAATAGATCCTGGTGCTAACGAATTTAACCACATCTTAGCCTTATCCCTNGATCCTGGTGCTAACGAATTTAACCACATCTTAGTCTTATCCCTCAGTGAAAAAGCAAAAAGTCTAAGTCTAACATCATCATTTGAGACTCTGTCATATTTAAAAGTAGCACACAATTCTAAAAAACTAGCTAGGTGTAAGTTCGGATCTTCATTTGGTGTACCTCTGAATTGATTGTTTTGTACTATTTGGATAATAACAGGTTTAAGCTCAAATAAATTAGCAACTACATCAGGATTTTGGATAGATAAGTGAATTTTATCTGCTGTAGGATTTGCATAATCTTGTAGGGGTCTAGGTTGGTGTTCATT
>JXCR01135402.1:363761-381586 GCA_002079205.1 Phalaenopsis hybrid cultivar
TAATTATCATTTATCATTTAATTTTGAAAATTATGTGGGTGAAGACCCTTGAAGAAGCAAGTGAATGTAATTTGAATCACTTAGCCAAATTTTAATCCTAATTGGGCTTAGTGGTGTTTCCAGGATGTTTGACTTAGTTATGTTTATTTCTCTAATTCTTGTTTAACCAATTTTTGATTTAGCGTAAGTCACCACTAAGCCCTTAAGGCCTAGGTGAGTGTCTTAATTAGTTTTGAAAAGGGTTAAAGCCTTAAGTTGTCATGATTCATGATTTGAATTTTATTTGAAAATCAAGGTAGGGGTATTAAATTGATTAACTTAAAAATTCATACCCCTAAGTCTAGGATCATTCAATTTGATTTGATTTGACCTAAGTCACCACCAAGCCCTTAAGACCTAGGTGAGTGTCTTAATTAGTTTTGAAAATGGTTAAGCTTTAAGTGGTTTTCATGATTTGGATTTCATTTGAAAATCAAGATACGGGTATTAAATTGATTAACTATTGACTTCAAAAGTCATACCCCTAAGTCCAGGATCATTTAATTTTAATAAACTTCTAAACTTAAATAATTTAGAAATTTATTAATTTTAATTAAGAAAGTGAGATTGGTTTATACCAATTAACCCCTTGTGTTTCAAGCATCAAAATAATTTATTAAGATTAGAAGTTACCCATTTTCCCTCCTTGAATTAAGGCTAAATGTTAATTAAGCTAAAATTTCCAAAATTACACATTTGCCCCTAAGGCTCTAACACCTCATAATTTGTCAAATTCAATTTCAATGACTTTGAAATTTTTATCCTACCTCATTCATGGGTCAATTGAAACATCAGAGGAGAAAATATGATTTTTAAAAATTTAATTTGAGTTTTTATCGTACCTCATTCATGGTTCAATTGAGACATCAGAGGAGAAAATGTGATTTTTAAAAATTTAATTTAATTTATATAATTAGTTTAATGCAAAAATAGGATTTTTCAAAGAAAATTCCCTAAATTGACCAAGGTGAGTTATAATTCCTTGAAAGTTTTGTTCGAGGTAGAACTAGACCAAAAAAGCCTTTGGACAAAATTTCATGATTATTTTTACTGAAGATAGACCCAGACAAGGGAAGCCTTTGTATCAAATTTCACAATTTTTTGATTTCTCTGTGATTTATTAAAATTATTTTAAATTCTGGATATTTAATAAAAATAAAATATTTTAAATCGTGAAAATTGAGTTTTCTATTTTTAAAAAATCTCTCTATGGTCAAAGTACTCAGAGGAGCAAATTTCATATTTTTCTTGATTTTTCCTTGATGAATTGGAATTATTTTAGTGAAAACTCATTTTTAGCCTTTTAAAAATTACTTTTTAAGCTTTGAAATTCAATATCTTTATTTTGAAAATCAGTTTTATTATAAAATAATTTAAAACCTTTCCATGAGTTTTATTATTTTTATGATTTTTATAAATTTTTAATTATTTAAATATTTAGAATAGGTAAAAAATTAAGTTTTTATTTTAAGAATCATTTTATTTTTAGAAAATACCCCTGATCACAGAGAACTCCAAAAAACTAAGTTTCATAATTTTTTGAGTTATATTTTGATTTTTAAAAATCATTTAAATGTTAGGAGTGGTATTTATCTTTAAAAATCAATTTAAGTTATCAAATGAACTCAAAATATTTTGAAACTTTTATGATGAGTTCTCTGGATCATAAATCACAGTGAAAATAAAAAATCAAGTCATTTAAATGTTTGTATTTTTCAAAATTAATTATCTTAGTAATTTAGTATTTGGAAAATTTAAGGATGTTTTAAATGACTTGACCCATGAAATTATTTTCAAAGGTTTCTCTGGTAATGGTGGACCTTCCAAAATTTTCTTGAGATTTAATAACCAATACGGTAATTTCCGAGATTATTTTAAGGAAATGATGTGAAATAACTTAAAAAATATGGGTCTCTATATAGGGACCTTCTCTAACTTTGGAAAAACTATGGAATACTTCCCCTAACAGAGGCTATAACATGTCAAAATTTCAAGCCAAGGTGATGTGTCAATATGCATGGAGAATCAAATGATTCCAAATAGTGTTTAATTAATTAAAAATATTTTATGCATGAAATAGACTTTAAAATTATTCAATATTGTTCTCCTCTATTCACTGAGGAAGCGAGTATTTTTATTTTATTTTTGTAATTTTTCTACACAAAGTTATGTATTTTTGAAGTTTTAGGGATTAAATAAATAAGAAAATACCCCTATTTTCTATTTAAACCACGCGTGCCACCTTAACCTATGACGGCTCAGAAAGCATGCGTGGCGCGCTCTGGTTGGACGCCGCCGTCCACGTAGCTTGCTGACTCGTCCCGCTATTCATGTCCTGAAGTGTTGTCCGGCGCGATCTCCCTCGTCCATTTAATACACGCTCGATCGGACGGCTCCCCATCATCGTCCCCGATAGGTTGATCCTGTGCCCGTCCACACTAAAACCTTAAGATCTCAGGCTAGACTCAACAAAATCACTTCGGGTTTGATCCTATGGACTCGTCTATGTGAGACGAACACATCCATATGGCTAAGGCACCATGAAATCAAGCTTAATTAAATGGAGAATCAAAATAAGCTCAAGAGGAGGAGGAGTTTTATACCTTTGCTCTGAGAAGGAAGGCTTCGATCAGAGGTGCTCAACACGTTCGTTGAGGTCCAAGGAGGCTAGGGATTGAGTCCCTGGTTTTGGTGTAAGGCCTAGGTATGAATTCGACCAAGCTCAATTTCAAGTGTTGGTCTAGAACTATGGTAGAGGCTCTGTGGAAGGGGAATTTGATGGGGCTTTGGCTTCTTTCACTCTTGTGAATGTGTGGGCACAAGCAATTGAAGTTTGGTGGAGTGTGGAGGTGTATTGGGTTCTGTCCTGGTTTTCGGTAAGGTTTCAAGCTTAAAATTGGGCTCCGACAAGGGGGATGGGTGAGGAAAGATGGTTTTCGGCAGGGTCGAGCTCAAAATTGGGCTCCGGCAATGGGAATGGGTGAGGGAAAGTGGTTAGAATGCTAGGGTTTCAAGCTCAAAATTGAGCTCCGACAATGGGAATGGGTGAGGGAGAATGGTTGGAATGCGAGGTCAAGCTCAATATTGAGCTCCGACAATGGGAATGGGTGAGGGAAAATGGTTGGAATACACTGAGGGGATCTTAGGGAAGCTCTGTGTAAAGTTTGGAGAGGCCTCTCTAAGAAAATTTCATCACACCTTCCATGGCCGTAGGAGGTGAGTTTTTATAAAAATGGCCATGGGGTGGCTCTCAGGGCATAAGTAGTGCATTGTGGTGCTTACCTCCCATGGCCGTGGAGGTGAGTTCTTATAAAAATGGTCATGGGGTGGCTCTCAGGGCAAATGTTTGGGTGCATTGTGGTGCTTAGGGGTGATTTTAAATAAAAATGGCCATGGGGTGGCTCTCAAGGCATAAGTTTGGGTGCATTGTGGTGCTTAGGTGTGCAGAGGAGCTCCATAGTTTGATTTGGATGAGCTGGCTTCTAGGTTTTATTTGGGTGAGGTGCTATGGGAGTGGTTCTCAGTTTTGGGCTTTCCCGGCCACTAGGCTGCCCGGCCGGCCAGGGGGAGTTGGCTAGGAGCTCAAGGAACCGAGAGGAATCCATCACAGCAATTTAATGCAAATGTGTTTGGATTTGTCAAAGATATCTTAAGCATGTGCATTTTTAGAGATAAGATCCCTTAATTTTGGAGACCTTTGTTCCATGGCTTGATTTAGGTTATTTCATGGTGTTTGGACTGGTCACTAGGTCCAACTAATGGCTGTGGTGGAGTTAATTTGGTGGCTTTAGGGNGTCACATAAGGCTCTTTCATAGAATTTTTCATCGATAATACACGGTATAGTGAAACTGCTAGGATCTTTTAATTTTCAGGAAGCTTTTTTCTAAATAATTGAACTACACTCTTCACTAAGTGCAACAATTTAATTTTTAGTGAACTTCCTTTTCATTTTTAGAATATCTTTCATAAATTTCACATAATTAGGCATTTGCTCTAAAGCTTCTACGAGGGGAATATTTATTGTTAACTTCTTAAGAATTTTTAAGAACTTGGAAAATTATTTATTCTGTTTGTGTTGTTTAAATCTTTGAGGAAACAGTGGTGGAGGTTTCTCCACAGTAATTTTCATTGGTGTAAGTGGATATTCTAAATTTNAATGTTCCCCTCGCCTGAGGGCTAACATCTACACTTCAGCACCCAAACGATAGGACCAAATTGAGAATTTTAGTCTGTCACTCAAAAATTTGTAATTCTACGGCCGATAATTTTATTTCCCTATTTATTTGCACGCAACTTCTAAGAGCTTTGACCTCCCTGAATCTTGGATGTAATTTTCACTTTAGTTGTAAAACTCAACATATTTTATTTTGACCTCCATAAATCTTGGATGTAATCTTCACTTTAGTTGTAAAACTCAACATATTTTAAAACCTCCCTCAATCTTGGATGTAATCTTCACTTTAGTTGTAAAACTCAACATATTTTAACAAATAATTAGCCAGTTTGAAAGTAAATTAAGATTGAAGTGAAACGATCATCACAATTTCTTTAACATTTTCATGGCTTCAGCAATTCAAATCACCATTTCACAAATCTCAAGACAAGGAGAAAGACAGAGAAAACTACTCGGATCTCGTGGGGAAAATATAACAAAACTCAGAATTTATATATAAAATCAAAGTCATACAAACTACAACAATAAATAAACTTATCTCTAATTTCTCGCCAAGCAAATTCCTTGAAGTTCGTCTGAATCTCTTACTTTCTTTACAGCACACAGAATTCCTCTTCGAAGAGGCAAGGAGGAAGAAATCTCTCACTTTCCCTCCACTCTTACAATCTCTTGAAGAATTCCTCCCAATTTAGACTCTCTCCACTTTTCCCACACTTCAATTTTGAGCCTCCCTGTCTTCTATTTTTTGCCAAAGTCTTTTCTTTAAAGATGTGGATGAGTTTTCCCAAGAGTTGCCTAAACACCCCTCCAAAATTCAATCTCATCCAATACATTGTTGGACATAACCGCTGAGCTCACCGTCGGCAGGCCTTCTAAGTGAATTAAATTTGAACTCTCGGGAAAAGTCTACCGTCGGCGCCGTTGGGCTCGCCGTCGGCGCCCTAGTTCAAATCTTCACATTTTGGTCCTTTTCGCACCAAATTCGCTCCTTTTTGCATCTTTTTGCTCCAATGACCCTGATTCATCATTCTTGCAACAAAACATCAAAAATACCTTTCTTTAAAGTGCAATATTACCAAAAACAGTATAAAATAGGTATGAAAATCTCAACATATTTTCCTTTGGTCAGAAACCACCCTCTCCATTAAAAATTACAAACTGCTCCTTACTCAACTTGAAGCTCTACACATTGGTCCTAAATTCTAGCACTTAGTAGGTGGGGTCATTATGAGGAAAATCAAGAAGAGTTCCCATAGGACTGCTTGACCTTAAGGTTTACTCTGGGTGTTGATCTAGAGCTAAGGAACTCACTACAATCAACTCACTCACAATCACTCACAAATACAAACCCAAAATGTCTTGACTTTGATCCCTTAATCCTTTAGGAGACTCATGTAGATGGTCCCCTAAACCCACTAGCCCTAGGCTAGGCTTTAGCTAAGACCAGTACATAGAGCACCTAAATGGGGATTCCATTGGTCCATAGCTCATTTATGGTGGTTGGTACCCTAATTCTACCAAAAATACTCAACTTAGCATTTTGCCATAAACTCCTCCAAATTACCTAAGTACCCTTGAAACCCTAAATTTGGCAAAAATTCCCAAATTTATCTAAAATACACAAATTTATTCAAAAATCATTTCAAACCTTTTGAAAATACTCAAATTACCCCAAATCACCAAAAAATGCCAAATTACCAAAATGTCCCTCCTTAGCCAAAAATTCCAAAAATTTCAAAAAATCGGAAAAATTTCCAAAACCTTCCAAATATTTCTAATTTCATTTTTCTCAACTATCACATAACACGATTTGGCTAATTTGACAATCTTTGTCCGAAACCCCCAAATTGCCCTTAAAAGTCCCAATCTCCCCAAATCCACCTCAAATGTCCATCAAATTGGTCCCAATTTCCCCCAATTTCAATCCTAAACTTAAATTCACCTTCCATGTGAGTAATTTAAATCAAATACAAGCTCAATTGGCCCATGCTTAGAGCCTAATTTTGATCCAAATCAAAACCTCCAATTTTGGCCACATGACCTAATCTCACCTAATTAAACCCATAACCCACTCAATTTGCCACAATTTATGTTGAAAAATCTTCATAACATTCCTAAAAATCAAACTTGACCTTCAATTGGCCTTGGTGAAGCCTCAATTTCATTTAATTTCAACCCAAGTCAAAAGCCCAAAATTTTGTTCCAAATTGGCTATGCCTCCAAATTTCACCAAATTGATTGCCTTAACCCCAAAATTGCCACCCAATTTATGTTGAAAACTCTTCATCACATTCCTATTGACCATTATAAATAATCAATTTGGACTTAGCCCAAGCCTATCCCAATCTAGACCCAAGTCTAGCCCAACATGCCCAAATTCCCCAAAATTCAAAAATCCTTCAAATTGAAACCCCAATTGAACTCAAAATTATTTTAATCCTTCACCAAAAATGTTCATTACAATAATATACATCAAATACATCAATCAATTGGGCCAATTAAAATGGATAGCCTAGCCCAGACCCAAGTCTTGGTCATTTGCACCCACTTGGACCCATGCACCAAAATTGACCTATACATGTCAAATTGGTCAAGACAAGGTCACCACAGCCAAATTTTGGACCCTATTGACCAAGCCAAACCACATTGAACCACCCAAATGAGCTATGGACCAAAGGATCCCAAAATTAAGGGATTTCATTCCATATTTTCTTAAGCCAAGGATATTTTTGCCAAAACTAAACACCAGCCCATTTAATTGCTGTGACATATTCCCCTGGCTCACCTGACCTCCTAACCACCTCCCCTTGCTTGGATGACAAGCTTAGTGGTCAGAAAATGTCCAAACCAAGAGCCACCCCCATGGAATCAAATCTAATGCAAACCTAGAGTCCACCTCATCCAAATTAAATGTTAGAGTCTCTCTGCCCTCCACCTAAGCATCCCTTTTCACCCCCTAATTGGCCATGACAACAACCTTAAGCCATTTTTTATAAAAGCTCACCTCCACAACAATGGAGGGTGTGCTAAAAATTTCTCAGGAGACCTTACTCCTAGAGTCTCTTTGAGACCTCCTCAGTGCAACCCAACCACCACATCGCGCTGAATCCTCTTGCCAAAGTTCAATTTTTGAGCTCAAAACCTTACCGAAGATAGGACAGAGCTCTCCACACCTCTACACTCCACCAAAATCAAATTAAACTCACCCACACCATCAACACAATGAATGAAGAAGAAGCCCCATCAAATGTCCCTCATACAGAGCCCCAAGCATAGCTCTAGACCAACACCAAAAATCGAGCTTTGTTGAATTCATACCTAGGCCTTTCACCATAGTAAGAAGCTTAATCCCTAGTCTTCTTGGACCTCCACCAATGTGTCGAGTACCTCTGATCGAAGTTTCCCATCTCATAGCAGAGGTATTGAACTCCCCCTCTTCTCGAGCCTATTTTGATTCTCTATTTGATTAGGCTTAATTTAATTGCATGATTATGATATGGATGTGTTTGCCACACTTATACAAGCATTTGGAAATAAACCACACTTAATTTGGTTAAGAATTGAGTGTGATCTTAAGCTTTGAAAATGGATGGTTCTCGAGCTAAGGCATTGGGGACGATGACGGGGAGCCGTTCGATCGCGCGTTTATCTCATCAATAAACGAGATCTAGCTGAACAGTGCCTTCATACATGAACTGCGAGCCGAGTCAGTGCTGAGGTGGATGGCGGTATCGAATGGGAGCACGTCGCGTGGAGTTTCAGAGCCACCATAGGTTGACATGGCGCCACGCATTTAAAAAGATAAATAGGGTATTTTCTTATTTAAATAAATAGCCCTAAATTTAAAAATCTATATCTTGGTGTAGAAAAATTACAAAATAAAATAAAAATACCCTCTTAGTCAGTGAACAGAGGAGAACAATGTGGAAATGATTTGAAATTTATTTAATGCATATTTTATTTTTAAATTAATTAAATATTATTTTGAGTCTTTTGATTCTCGATGCATGTAGACATTTCACCATGGCTTAAAATTTTGACATGTTGTTGCCTCTATCTTAGAAAACGTTCCCTGGTTTTTCCAAAGTCAGAGGATATCTCTAGACAGAGATTCATATTTTTTCAAATTTATGTCTATTATTTGCATAAATTAATCATAATAATTAGCATGTTGCTTAGAAAAATCCAAGAAAATTTTGAAGGTTTGCTATGACCAGAAAACCCTTTGGAAAATATTTCATGGGTTCAGTCATTAAGAATACACTTAATTTCCACCAACCCTAAAACACAAAGAAAATTAATTTTGGGAAACACAAACATCTAAATGACTTAATTTTTAATCTCCATTATGATTTAAAGTTGAGAGAACTCCTCATAAAAGTTTCAAAATATTTGAAGCTCATTTAATAACTCAAATTAATTTTTCAAGTTAAATGCCACTTTTTACAATAAAAATGATTTTTAACAAATAAAATATAACTCAAAAAATTATAAAAATTAGTTTTTGGAGTTCTTTGTGATTAGAAGAATTTTTNCACCCAAATGAGCTATGGACCAAAGGATCCCAAAATTAAGGGATTTCATTCCATATTTTCTTAAGCCAAGGATATTTTTGCCAAAACTAAACACCAGCCCATTTAATTGCTGTGACATATTCCCCTGGCTCACCTGACCTCCTAACCACCTCCCCTTGCTTGGATGACAAGCTTAGTGGTCAGAAAATGTCCAAACCAAGAGCCACCCCCATGGAATCAAATCTAATGCAAACCTAGAGTCCACCTCATCCAAATTAAATGTTAGAGTCTCTCTGCCCTCCACCTAAGCATCCCTTTTCACCCCCTAATTGGCCATGACAACAACCTTAAGCCATTTTTTATAAAAGCTCACCTCCACAACAATGGAGGGTGTGCTAAAAATTTCTCAGGAGACCTTACTCCTAGAGTCTCTTTGAGACCTCCTCAGTGCAACCCAACCACCACATCGCGCTGAATCCTCTTGCCAAAGTTCAATTTTTGAGCTCAAAACCTTACCGAAGATAGGACAGAGCTCTCCACACCTCTACACTCCACCAAAATCAAATTAAACTCACCCACACCATCAACACAATGAATGAAGAAGAAGCCCCATCAAATGTCCCTCATACAGAGCCCCAAGCATAGCTCTAGACCAACACCAAAAATCGAGCTTTGTTGAATTCATACCTAGGCCTTTCACCATAGTAAGAAGCTTAATCCCTAGTCTTCTTGGACCTCCACCAATGTGTCGAGTACCTCTGATCGAAGTTTCCCATCTCATAGCAGAGGTATTGAACTCCCCCTCTTCTCGAGCCTATTTTGATTCTCTATTTGATTAGGCTTAATTTAATTGCATGATTATGATATGGATGTGTTTGCCACACTTATACAAGCATTTGGAAATAAACCACACTTAATTTGGTTAAGAATTGAGTGTGATCTTAAGCTTTGAAAATGGATGGTTCTCGAGCTAAGGCATTGGGGACGATGACGGGGAGCCGTTCGATCGCGCGTTTATCTCATCAATAAACGAGATCTAGCTGAACAGTGCCTTCATACATGAACTGCGAGCCGAGTCAGTGCTGAGGTGGATGGCGGTATCGAATGGGAGCACGTCGCGTGGAGTTTCAGAGCCACCATAGGTTGACATGGCGCCACGCATTTAAAAAGATAAATAGGGTATTTTCTTATTTAAATAAATAGCCCTAAATTTAAAAATCTATATCTTGGTGTAGAAAAATTACAAAATAAAATAAAAATACCCTCTTAGTCAGTGAACAGAGGAGAACAATGTGGAAATGATTTGAAATTTATTTAATGCATATTTTATTTTTAAATTAATTAAATATTATTTTGAGTCTTTTGATTCTCGATGCATGTAGACATTTCACCATGGCTTAAAATTTTGACATGTTGTTGCCTCTATCTTAGAAAACGTTCCCTGGTTTTTCCAAAGTCAGAGGATATCTCTAGACAGAGATTCATATTTTTTCAAATTTATGTCTATTATTTGCATAAATTAATCATAATAATTAGCATGTTGCTTAGAAAAATCCAAGAAAATTTTGAAGGTTTGCTATGACCAGAAAACCCTTTGGAAAATATTTCATGGGTTCAGTCATTAAGAATACACTTAATTTCCACCAACCCTAAAACACAAAGAAAATTAATTTTGGGAAACACAAACATCTAAATGACTTAATTTTTAATCTCCATTATGATTTAAAGTTGAGAGAACTCCTCATAAAAGTTTCAAAATATTTGAAGCTCATTTAATAACTCAAATTAATTTTTCAAGTTAAATGCCACTTTTTACAATAAAAATGATTTTTAACAAATAAAATATAACTCAAAAAATTATAAAAATTAGTTTTTGGAGTTCTTTGTGATTAGAAGAATTTTTNAGAATTTGTAGGTTCTCTTCTCAATCTTTTAATTGTTCTAACAGTGCGTTGTAATTCCGAATCGTAGGGTATAAGATTTTCAGGTCCAAATTTATGCATACAATTTGAAATCAGTGCACGGTAAAACAATTAACTAAATATAAAAATAAGTTGCAATTCAAGTAAAAATTTCTAATAATCCTAATTTGTCCGCTACTCTAATTGTGATTCTTGTTTACTCCCCGACAACGGTGCCAAAAACTTGACAACAACTTTATATATTCTTAAAAATATAAATATTTAATACTGCTACTAAAAGATTTAATTCCTCAGCAACTGTACCAAAAACTTAATAACAGTTATAGATTCGATAAAGATGTATGTATAAAATATTCAGTAATTGTAAAGTCACACTTATCAACTCAAGTATACGTATCACTCAAGTAATATAGGGCTCTAATGGAGTCCTAGATATCGATCCTACAGGGAGTAATATTAGAACTACGAATTAAGATTTTAGAAAAGTAATACTTAATCACAACAATGGAATTCAAATTACTTATCTATCACTAATAGGCAATTGAAGTAAATATGTAATTTTAATAACTCTTAAATAACTAATTATATTAATGAAGGTTCTAATGTGATAGTCAATATATAAGAAAACATCATTCTCCTTGTCAAGAAATTATAGTGAATGGATAAAGTGAATCAGTTCTAGCTGTATTATGTCAAATAGAAGCATACCTATTCTTTACCCCTTGGTCCAGGCATAAAGAATATTTACTAATCCTACACTTGTTTACTGAATCTGCGGCTAGGCTGGGAGGATACCGGCTCTCACTTTGGAGCTCCAATGTTCCCCTCGCCTGAGGGCTAACATCTACACTTCAGCACCCAAACGATAGGACCAAATTGAGAATTTTAGTCTGTCACTCAAAAATTTGTAATTCTACGGCCGATAATTTTATTTCCCTATTTATTTGCACGCAACTTCTAAGAGCTTTGACCTCCCTGAATCTTGGATGTAATTTTCACTTTAGTTGTAAAACTCAACATATTTTAACAAATTAATTAGCCAGTTTGAAAGTAAATTAAGATTGAAGTGAAACGATCATCACAATTTCTTTAACATTTTCATGGCTTCAGCAATTCAAATCACCATTTCACAAATCTCAAGACAAGGAGAAAGACAGAGAAAACTACTCGGATCTCGTGGGGAAAATATAACAAAACTCAGAATTTATATATAAAATCAAAGTCATACAAACTACAACAATAAATAAACTTATCTCTAATTTCTCGCCAAGCAAATTCCTTGAAGTTCGTCTGAATCTCTTACTTTCTTTACAGCACACAGAATTCCTCTTCGAAGAGGCAAGGAGGAAGAAATCTCTCACTTTCCCTCCACTCTTACAATCTCTTGAAGAATTCCTCCCAATTTAGACTCTCTCCACTTTTCCCACACTTCAATTTTGAGCCTCCCTGTCTTCTATTTTTTGCCAAAGTCTTTTCTTTAAAGATGTGGATGAGTTTTCCCAAGAGTTGCCTAAACACCCCTCCAAAATTCAATCTCATCCAATACATTGTTGGACATAACCGCTGAGCTCACCGTCGGCAGGCCTTCTAAGTGAATTAAATTTGAACTCTCGGGAAAAGTCTACCGTCGGCGCCGTTGGGCTCGCCGTCGGCGCCCTAGTTCAAATCTTCACATTTTGGTCCTTTTCGCACCAAATTCGCTCCTTTTTGCATCTTTTTGCTCCAATGACCCTGATTCATCATTCTTGCAACAAAACATCAAAAATACCTTTCTTTAAAGTGCAATATTACCAAAAACAGTATAAAATAGGTATGAAAATCTCAACATATTTTCCTTTGGTCAGAAACCACCCTCTCCATTAAAAATTACAAACTGCTCCTTACTCAACTTGAAGCTCTACACATTGGTCCTAAATTCTAGCACTTAGTAGGTGGGGTCATTATGAGGAAAATCAAGAAGAGTTCCCATAGGACTGCTTGACCTTAAGGTTTACTCTGGGTGTTGATCTAGAGCTAAGGAACTCACTACAATCAACTCACTCACAATCACTCACAAATACAAACCCAAAATGTCTTGACTTTGATCCCTTAATCCTTTAGGAGACTCATGTAGATGGTCCCCTAAACCCACTAGCCCTAGGCTAGGCTTTAGCTAAGACCAGTACATAGAGCACCTAAATGGGGATTCCATTGGTCCATAGCTCATTTATGGTGGTTGGTACCCTAATTCTACCAAAAATACTCAACTTAGCATTTTGCCATAAACTCCTCCAAATTACCTAAGTACCCTTGAAACCCTAAATTTGGCAAAAATTCCCAAATTTATCTAAAATACACAAATTTATTCAAAAATCATTTCAAACCTTTTGAAAATACTCAAATTACCCCAAATCACCAAAAAATGCCAAATTACCAAAATGTCCCTCCTTAGCCAAAAATTCCAAAAATTTCAAAAAATCGGAAAAATTTCCAAAACCTTCCAAATATTTCTAATTTCATTTTTCTCAACTATCACATAACACGATTTGGCTAATTTGACAATCTTTGTCCGAAACCCCCAAATTGCCCTTAAAAGTCCCAATCTCCCCAAATCCACCTCAAATGTCCATCAAATTGGTCCCAATTTCCCCCAATTTCAATCCTAAACTTAAATTCACCTTCCATGTGAGTAATTTAAATCAAATACAAGCTNCTGAAGCTTGCCTGAGCCTAGTTTAATATAAACCCTACTTAATTCATCATATTAAATATGAGAAATCGTCGGCAAATAAAACGGTTTTGCAGACTAACGGATGTCAAACATTTCTTAATTTATTTGATCAAGCTTCACCCTCAAGTCTTGTGTTTATCCTTCGGGATAGATACAAGATGAGCTTCACCCTCAAGTCTTGTGTTCTCTGTGATGAGATGAATTTAAAAAAAAATAAATTTGTAATTAAACTAAAAATTCCATTTTTAAGTCTTTCTATAATATTTGAATAATTAAAAAATGATAAAAATCACAACAATAATAAAATTTATGGAAATATTCTAAATTGTATCCTAAGCACATAAAAATAATTAGAATATTTTTTTTTTCTGATTTTCTAAGTGAAGATATTTTATTTTGAAGCTTAAAATAATTTTTAAAGGCTAAAAATGGATTTTAACTAAAATAATTCTAACAATTCAAAGAAAAATAAAAAAAAAATGTGAAATTTATTTCTCTGAGTTCCTTGACCTTAGGGAGATTTAATAAAAATATAAAACATAATTTTCCCCATTTAAAATATTTTATTATTAATAAATTTTCTAGAACTTAAAATAATTCTAATAATTCAAACAAAATTCAAAATATCATGAATTTTGGTCCCAATGATTCTCTAGTCTAAGTCTATCTCCAGTAAAAATTTCAATTGATTAAGCTTTTTTTTTTGTCAAGTTATGGAATATACTTTGAAAAATCCTATTCTTGCATATAAATAATTATAAAAAATTAAATTAAAATTTGAAAAATCACATTTTCTCCTATGATGTCTTAACTGACCCATGAGTGAGGTGCGATGCAAATTCCAAAGTCATTTGAATTAAATTTGATGAATTATGAAGTGTTATAGCCTTAGGGGAAAAAGTGTAATTTTGAAAATTTAGCCTTAATTAACATTTAAGCTTAATTCAAGAAAGGGAAATGAGTAACCTTTGATCCCAATCAACATATTTGGATGATTGAAATACAAGGGGATTAATTGGTAGAAATCAATCTCACTTTTATTAATTAAAGGATAAATTTGTAATTTCGTTAAATTATTAAAATTTGGAAGTCTAGTCAATTAAATGATCCTAGACTTACGAGTATGATTTTGGGTGTTGATAACTCACTAGTTTAACACCCCTATTTGATGTTCAAATGACTTCCAAAAATGAATCATCATCACTTAAAATTTAATCTCTTTTAAAATAGATAACCAAGACATATATAAAAGTCTAAAGGGCTTAGTAGTGAGCTAGGCTAAATCAAATTTGGTTAAATGAGGGTTGGAAAAGTGAACATAATTAAAAATTGAATACCTTTAAAACACTACAAGTCCAAATTAAAAAGTTAGCTAAGTGTCTTGATAACATTAACTTGTCTTCACGCACATAATCTTTAAATTAAATTATAAGTGATAATTACCCTACTCTTAAGGATAACTGAAACATCAATGTTCATTGAGCATTAAAGGTATTTACAGGATGGGTTATTAAGCAACATAAAAAAGTTTAAATGAGCTCGAGACTTTTTCACTAGGCAGTAAGAGGGAAGCATGGACCTACTTCTTTCTCCAGATCTGTTGGATACCTCAGAGGTCTACTAAACTTAATTTGTTTTTCTTAACAAAAATAATCCTTAATCAAATTAATAGGGACCCACCAAGATATGACCTAGGGTTGGGTAGATCACNGTTCGATCGCGCGTTTATCTCATCAATAAACGAGATCTAGCTGAACAGTGCCTTCATACATGAACTGCGAGCCGAGTCAGTGCTGAGGTGGATGGCGGTATCGAATGGGAGCACGTCGCGTGGAGTTTCAGAGCCACCATAGGTTGACATGGCGCCACGCATTTAAAAAGATAAATAGGGTATTTTCTTATTTAAATAAATAGCCCTAAATTTAAAAATCTATATCTTGGTGTAGAAAAATTACAAAATAAAATAAAAATACCCTCTTAGTCAGTGAACAGAGGAGAACAATGTGGAAATGATTTGAAATTTATTTAATGCATATTTTATTTTTAAATTAATTAAATATTATTTTGAGTCTTTTGATTCTCGATGCATGTAGACATTTCACCATGGCTTAAAATTTTGACATGTTGTTGCCTCTATCTTAGAAAACGTTCCCTGGTTTTTCCAAAGTCAGAGGATATCTCTAGACAGAGATTCATATTTTTTCAAATTTATGTCTATTATTTGCATAAATTAATCATAATAATTAGCATGTTGCTTAGAAAAATCCAAGAAAATTTTGAAGGTTTGCTATGACCAGAAAACCCTTTGGAAAATATTTCATGGGTTCAGTCATTAAGAATACACTTAATTTCCACCAACCCTAAAACACAAAGAAAATTAATTTTGGGAAACACAAACATCTAAATGACTTAATTTTTAATCTCCATTATGATTTAAAGTTGAGAGAACTCCTCATAAAAGTTTCAAAATATTTGAAGCTCATTTAATAACTCAAATTAATTTTTCAAGTTAAATGCCACTTTTTACAATAAAAATGATTTTTAACAAATAAAATATAACTCAAAAAATTATAAAAATTAGTTTTTGGAGTTCTTTGTGATTAGAAGAATTTTTTGAAAATAAATTTGAAATTAAAATAAAAATTTCATTTTCAAGCCTATTTTTAATATTAAATAATTAAAAAATGATAAAAATCACAAAAATAATTAAATTCATGGAACTGTTCTAAATTGTTTCTTAAGTACTTAGACATAATTGGAATATTTCTCCTAATTTTCTAAGTGAAGATATTGAATTTTAAAGCTTAAAATAATTTTTTAAAGGCTAAAAATGGGTTTTCACTAAAATAATTCTAAAAATTCAAAGAAAAATTTAAAAACTATAAAATTTGTTTTGTTGGGTTCCTTGACATCAAATAGATTTAATAAAGGTATAAAACTCAATTTTCAACATTTAAAATATTTTATAATTAAGAAATACTCCATAAGTTAAAATAATTATTAGAATTTAAATATAACCCAATAAATCATGAAATTTTGCCCCAATGCTTCTCTAGTATGATTCTACCTCCATTAAAAATTTCAAAGGATTATGCTTTTTCATGGTCAAGTTATGGAGGTTTCTTTGAAAAATCCTATTTTTGCATAAAAAATAAATATGTAATTTAAATTAAATTTTGAAAAATTACATTCTCTCCTTCAATGTCTTAATTGACCCATGAGTGAGGTGGGATGAAAATTCCAAAGTCATTTGGATTAAATTTGACAAATTATGAAGTAATAGAGCCTTAGGGGCAAAATGTAATTTTGGAAATTTAGCATAAATTAACATTTACGCTTAATTCCATAAAGGGAAATGGGCAACCTTTGATCCTAATTAACATAATCGGATGATTGAAACACAAGGGGATTAATTGGTAGAAACCAATCTCACTTTTGTTAATTAAAGGATAAATTCGGAATTTCCATAAATTATTAAACTTTGGGAGTCTAATCAAATAAAGGATCCTAGACTTAGGCGTATAGTTTTGGGTGTTAATAACTCACTAATAAAATACCAATATTTGATGTTCAAATGACTTTCAAAAATAAATTATCATCAATTTAAATTCAATCACTTCCAAAATATATACTAAGGCATCCACCAAAACCTTAAGGGCTTAGTAGTCACCTAGCCAAAATCAAACATGATTAAATGAGGACTAGAAAAGTGAACATAATTAAAATTGAACTTCTTTAAAACACTACAAGCCCAAATTAAAAAGTTGGTTGAGTGCCTTAATAACATTAACTTTCCCCTTTTCACCCACATAATTCACAAATTAAATTACAAATGATAATTACCCTAGTCTTAGGATAATTGAAACATCATTGTTTGTTGAGCATTAAAGGTATTTATAGGATGGGTTATTAAGCAACATAATAAGTTTAAATAAGCTCAAAACTTTTCACCAGGCGGTGAGATGGAAGCATGGACCTGCTTCTTTCTCTAGACCTACTTCTTTAAAAGAACCAACTCCTTTAGAGTAACCATCGTGCATTGGTCCCCTCCTACCTACCCATACAATAAAATTAACATTGATGGTAGCTTTGCTTCCTTTGGGGTTGGGGTTGGAGGTGTGTTCAGAAACCATCTTAGACAGTGCATCTTTTTCTTCTAGGATCGTGTTTGTGCTGTAGATGCTCTTGAAATTGAATTAATTGTTGTTTACTGGGCCATCACTCTTGCTAAGATGAACCACTAACATAATTTAGCTATTCAGGTGGATTCTGAGGTGCTCTTACAGATGTTACAAAATGGAAGGAAAGCTTCTTGGTGTCATATTTAATGGGCTAACAAGATTATGTGCATGTTGTCTGTTCTCAAGGTCCAATTGGCTTTCATCTACAGGGAAGGGAACCAACTTACTAACTGGCTTGCAAGAAGTGACCTATACACTATTGAGAGTCTTATTTCCTATGCTCC